>QPKB01000168.1:0-64887 GCA_003546025.1 Camphora micrantha
TTTTGTCAGTCTGTTGATGATGTTTGAGACTTTTTTCTAAAACTAGCTAGGATTGCTTTATTTCGCAAAAGAACCCTAACATTTAAAAACTTTTAATTGTCCATAAACTTTGAAAATATCTTATAAACATCATTTCCATTTTTTTGTTTTTTTTTTGAGCAAGTGAAAGAACAAAGTGCTGCTTGTTTTAAATCTAACACCCTGACTCACCAAGCACAAAGGTTAACTCTGATGAGGGCAAACTTTGTTTGGTTCAATCATCATTTTAATTCTAAATGAAGGAGTTTTCTGCTGCTTTTAAGATATCTAAGACATTTGATGGTAGTTATTGATCAAGGATGTTTTTCAAAAACATTCTCAAAGATAAGGAATCTTTATTAGAATTGTGTAACCACCAGGTGTATTCATATTTAGTATAAACCTTGGGGGCTTTATTTCTCAAAGATAAGGGAATCTTTATTAGAATTGTGTAACCACCAGGTGCATTCATATTTAGTATAAACCTTTGGTCTTTTGGAGAAACTCCTATAATTTTGATCTACTTGTTTCTTCTCATCAGCTTTTCGAACTTGCTAAGATTCCCGGGGTTTGAATTCTGTAATCAAACAGGAAACCCTAAAAACCCTAAAATTCTATACATTTAGTGCTTCCAAATTCATGGCATCTAGAATTGTATTGCCTTATGATACTTGATTCAATTCCTCATTTATTTCTACTTTTTTTTTTTAGCCCACTAACTGGCTGGAGACCCACCAAGCCCATGTCAATGGGAGAGTCCTCGGGTGAGGTAAGGAGCCCTTGGGTGAGCTAATGTGGCTAGCCTGAGGTTTAAGCTACGTTTGCGTACTCTTAAACTACTTTTTCAAGTTAATTGGTGTGAATTGCTAGCAAATGGATTACAAAATGCATCATGTAAATAGTATTTATTTTGAGTAGGGCTCTCCTAAGCTGAAGCTTAGCTTATCCTAAGCTGGAATAGTGCCGGTCCCACCAATCAAAGTTTAATATATCTATTTCTTGCATGATGGAACTGGAAAATCCAATATTAATTAATCGACTTTGATTTGTGGGACCAGCACCGTTTCAGCGCAGGATAAGCTAAGCTTCAACTTAGGAGAGCTGGCCCAATTTATTTTATATAAAGATAGACTCAATTATGAATAGACTAACCTTTAAAAGCGTCATCTCAATCAAGAAAGTAGACTAAACAAACTACATTTAGGAGCCAACATTATTGCTATCAAAAATAGAAAAATGTGAGTTTTAATATAATATCTTTATCATGGCTTTTTCATTATCATTTACATTTATTGATTTAACTAAATATTGAATATGCAGTATCAAGAAAATAAAAAAATACAGCAAATCAAAATGTCGGACTAAGTAATTCCAATGCAATACCAGAGACACACAACATTGCAACAACATCAAGAACAAGTGCAGAACCTGATTGATGGAGTCTTCCAAGCTTGAATAGTTATTATAAATTAATTCATTCTTCCTGTCAGGAACAATTCAAATTGACTACTCTTATATATGTTTTCTTCTCGTGGTGTTTATGGGCTGGCTTGGGCCGGACCGAGGCTTATCTAGGTCTGGCACAACTATGAAATCATAGGGCTAGGCCAGCCCTGAGCTCGACAAGAGCTTAAAAAGTTCAGGCGCAAGCCAACCCATATAGTAAATCTGGCCCGGCCAAATTTAAATTTTTTTTTATTGTTTTTCGGGGTTCTTTAGCAATTGTTTGCATAAATTATATTAAGTCATAAGCACTCCTTACTAGGATTGAGTCGGGCCATGCTTTGGTCATTCTATCACTTAATCCAAGACCGGCTCAAATATTAAATGGGTATGGGTTTCATATCCAGGCCCGGCCCACCAGCACCCCTATTTTATTCTTCATCATATATTATATTATTTATAATTACTCTTCAATTTTTCATTTATTGGCCCTGTATTATATGTAATTGAGTATTCTTCCAACACACACACGTACTAAATAAATTGATTGGGTCATTTTACAAAACTTTTTCTTAAACCTTTGCTTTTTTAAGTTCAGTTTTAATTGTATTTGTGTTATGAATTATACGATAATATTCATTTATAACTTATTTAAATATTTATAAATATATTAGTTTAAAATTTTAATTATTTCTTAACCAACGCAGGCATGTTGCACTAGTTTAATAAATGAACTAATTACACCCAATAATCGTTTTTTTTAATTTTTATTTCCTTGAGTCTGCATGGCCCTCAAGAAACTGTCCGGCTTTCTTGATTTAGTTCAGTGTGTCCCCAAGACTCTTTCTTTGGTCCTCTATTTCAAAATGCACAGCCTAGCATAATGCCTTAATTGCCTGGTCGTTTTGTCCTCACACTTGAGGTGTGGGACCAAGGTCTATATCTTGGTTTGTCCAGCAACTACTGACCAACGGTTGGGTTGGAAATTAAAGATTAGAGCAGTTGTGAACTGTCTAGCAAAAATAGAGTACCTTCTCTCTCTCTCTCTCTCTCTCTCTCTCTCTCTCTCTCTCTCTCTCTAAAATGGTAGAACAGATGGAATAGTATCTTGATGCAGTTCTTTGACATATATGCATGTAATTGTGCGAGTCCTTTGACCAATTGGCATGATTCCGTTCAGGTTTGGGTCAACCCTCCACTGGCATGGCATGGCCTAGCCCGAAATGATTAAAGTAGAAATTTTTGGTTGGCACTGTTTGGGCACAACAGGTTGGGTTTAGGCGTTAGATTTCAGAACCCACATAAAGCTTGGGTTGGATTCATGTTCAGACTTCAATTACCAGGCTCTAACCCAGTCCCCATCGATCTACAAACATAGATTTAAATCATGTAATATGAACATTTTGTTTTAATAAGACCCTACCTCCCTTAATCAGATGATTCTAATTTCCTGAGACATTTCACCCATAATTGTCATGCTTCAAATAGGCCGAAGGCATCGCAAGCTGGACTCTTTCTCATAAGAATGGGCAAGCCCATCTCGAAGGAGGCCAATTTTACACCTACTGAAAAGTTTGGATGCGGAATCCAGCCCAAGTAAACCCAAATTATATTAGGAGAGAGAATTCAGATCTGATTTGGGCCAAGTCATGTTCATGTTTGGGTTTCCATAAACATAATTGGACCGGGCTAGCGCTGGACCAATACCTTCACCTTCCATAAACCGTATAACTTGCTTCTGATTTCATTAGAAAAAAAAGTCTTTGACATGATGATGGCTATGGCCATACAAGATAATGATAAGTAATTAGATGTCATGTGGTGGGTCCACTAAGGATAGATGCTAATCATCCCCTGAAATCTGGATGACAAAAAAAAAAAAAAAAAAGATCTCCATAGAAATAATGCATTACTTTGGATATGAAAGCTGGCATTCCATAACTTAATGTAGTTTACACTTAACATAGGAAGAATTGGTAAAAGAATAAATAAATAAAGAGGAACACAAAATTATCTTCAATAGCAAGATCTTATCTGGAACATCCTTTCTTATGATCTAATTGAATTCCCAATTTACACTTCGGATGCACTCGAAAAAGGAAACCAGGATAGGGTGTTAATGCAAATTTGAATTTGAACCTGGGTTTGAGGCTGGCATGGCTTTCAGACAATCCAAAAAGTGCAACTTGACTCTCTCCAAAGAAGGCTTTCTATTGTTGTGTTTTGAGTCATTTCGGAGAGATCATAGGACAAAAATTGCGTTAAAGAGGATAGTTGCAACACATTTCTTACTTGAGACATCTCTATCATTTGCAATTATCTTCCATATTACTGAGGCATAAAGAGGGGGAGAGAGCAGAGCTCCACAAGGCCTGAGCAGCTAGAACCAAAATTGTTGGGCAAAGTTGCAGAAGATAAACAGGTACAGATCAAATTCCTCTCCACTCAAGCAATTGTGCATTTAGAGGCCATGGACCTACCCTTTTTCAGCCTAGTTATCCATAGGAATTTTCCAATGTAGAAGACGCCAGCTCAGGGAAGCTAGTTGAGGATTGAGGAATTTGTTCCAGATTAGGCCAAACCATGAAGTTTCTTCAGGATTTATTCTCAGAAGATTCCAAGCCTCTCTAAGGGAGAATTTACCAATGGAGTTACCTAGCCAAGAGAGAGAGTCAGGAGCAGAGTTGTCTCCTATGAAGATAAGGCTTGTAGAATGAAACAAAAACTCTTGTAACTTTGTCGGGAGCTGAGTTGGAATGTGCCAAGCATTGTCAATAATAATGTTTGCAACTGAGTTTATTTCTGAAAACTGGATGTTAGGGAACTTAGAGGCAATGGGGTCATGATCAATCCATTTATTGAACCAAAGGCTGATAGACTGACCTTCACCAACTACCCATCTATTATCCCTCTGTAGGAAGAAGGACAAGGATCTAAGCCTCTTCCAAATGCAAGAACCACTCCTAGGATTCTTGACTACCAGATAAATTGTCGTCTGAAATATCTTGCCCAAAACCAGTTCGCTCAAAGAAAATCTGCAGTAATGGCCGACCAAGCTAATTTGAGCATATAGGCTCCATTAAATTCCTTCAACCTGTGCAAGCCCAAACCACCCTCATATTTGGGTAAGCATACTATCTCCCATCTTACCAGATTGCTCCTTGGTCTTTTTGGACCAACCAACCAGAGGAAATTCCGCATCTGGCTCTCAATCTGAAGGCAAGTTTTGCAAGAAAGAGGGATAACAAGAGAAATACGGAGAGGAATGGAAGATCGAACGTGCTTCACTAGAGTTAGCCTACCAGCAAAGGAGAGGCATTTTTGATTTTCCAACCAGCATGATTTTTTCTGATTGAATCCAGGATCTAGTTAAAATAATTATATCAAGCACTGCCAAAGAATAATGGAACCCCGAGATAGACAGAAGGCAGGATCTGGTACAAATAAATCTAGCTTCTCATGTCACAATACTATCAAATTCGCTTATTTCATTTAATTATAAATAATATTTTTATAAAAGGATAAAGTAACTTATTTTGTGCATTATATTAGAAGTGGTTCAAAAGAATTGGCTTTTGTATTGCATCTCACAATATAGAAAAGTTATTGTACATAATAATGTTATTAAAAAAATCATTTCTCTTTCCACCTTGGCTCAGCCGTAGCTCTTGATGGTAGCGTAAGGGCTTTAATATTATACGTCTAACGTGCTCTCCGAGGGCTTTCACTCGGCTCGCATATATGAGGGTAGGGTCCGGGCCCGACCCTTTGACGGTCTTATCAAAACCCCTCCCACTTTACAAAGCACCTATAAATCCCACTTTTCGAAGGCAAGCTACCTGCAAACCCCACTTTTCCAACACAAGCTCAAAATGATTCTACAATGAGATCGTAGAATGAGAACATTCTTTAGAATGTCACGATTTTATGAGGAATATAAAACACAATATTACGTTGGTTGTCCACTTTTTTTTTTTGGTAAAAGGGAATTCATTAACAAAAAAAATAAAATAAAAAGGACAACATACAAATCCAATACCTCCCACAAACCATAACGTCAAAGAAACCCCCTTCCCCTTAGCCCTCCAAAGCCCTATCCCAAGAAAAGTTTTGTGAGCATGACCAACCAATTTCTATGCTTAATGATGACCATTCTAAAAGAGGTGGATTTTAGTGACTTGGTGGTCCCTATGGAAAGGCAAGGAATGAATTTATCTGTAAGGGAGTTACTCTAAATCCCATAAACATCATTCATGCTATTGATAGGATCCTTAAATGGGCTACCTGTCCTGTCAAAGATATCAACAAAAGAAAGATGAAACTATTGCTAATCCCCCATTGATTCCTAATGAGAATGATGTCATAGTCTTCTTAGATGTTGTATTTAGGACACTTGATGGCAAGGCATCCTTTGGTTTCATTTTGATCTCAAAATGAAATATTGTGTGTGCATAAGCTATTCAAGGACCGAAGGTCTTCTCTTTCAAGGAGGCTGAAGCAAGGGCGATCCTCCTTGCTTTGATATATAATGGCGAAAGTATGAGGCTTCTCCAAGACTTGCATTTTGTCAGATGCCAAAGAGGTGGTTCAAGCTATTAATGGAGCATGTGACTGATCTATAAACTCAATTGTTATGGAAATTAAATTCATAGCTTCTAATTTTGATCATATCAGTTTTAAATTTATCTCTAGGTCTTTCAATGGTGCTGCTCATGTATTGGCAAAAATGAGCTACTCCTTTACGTTCCACGGAGCATATTTTTTTCTAATTTTTTTATATTCTTTCTTTTTATGTATAGAACTTCATCAAGATTACAAATGTCAATCAATGTAAGGTAATTACAATCTCTTGTAGATCATACAGAATCATGTCCAAGCCAACCAATCCATAGAACATGATGTGTCATTTTTTCACCCCCTTACTAGTTTTTTATGCATAATTGATATGGATGAGTTGGATAAGATGCTCGTTGCCTTGTATGATAGATTTCTTTCCATTGTTGCTCATTATTCATGTGGGATGTGTTGCAGCAATCTTTGACCCTTGACTAAGAGATGACTCTCAAGTCAAAGATATATGGGATGTAATTGATTGGAATGAATCATGACATTATTTCTTCCCTTTTGACAAATATGCTTAATTTGCACAAATCTGGTCCCCATGCATGTGTTAGATATGTGTAGGACTTTGATGGGTTGCATGGGCTAGATCTGATGCGCTTGAACCATGATGAGATTGGGCTACCCTGCCTGGATCACAATGGGTTGGGCCATAATTATATTAGATTGAATAACCTAGACCATTTTTAGTAGGATCATACGACTTGCAGTCTTCCTTCATACATTCTATCAACCAATTCCCACAGGTTGTTATACATCCAATTGGGGCATCTGTGAGTATGAGATCTGTATCCACATGCAAGCTGTGAAAGCAACCTCTTGGTAGAATACTTCCATTATTTTCCTTAGTTAAATGATGTATTTTTAATGTGATCATCTCTTTAAAGCATTAATTATTTCCGATATTAACTAGAAACAAAAGTTCCAGCAAGCTCATCCAATGTGCGAAAACTCTTGCGTTGACTCTTAACTCTGTCTAGTCACCTCATTTTGATAAAAGATTTAGTTAAATATAGGAAAAAGTCGGCCAAGCCACCTAGCTCGTTTTGATAAATGTATGAATTTTGAAGCATTTTATAGGTATATTTCATTTAAAACAATTGATGTTTATGTTTAAGCAAATAATATTTGAGGTATGGAGTTAGCAATTTAAAAATGAGTGATAGAAATATGATTTGAGGCTTACATTTGGACTTTTACATTCGATATTGTTTGGATTTATCACCATGCAATGTTCAGGATTTTTCCTTTCCTTTATTTTTCTTATTATAGTACTTTCCTTGCATAGATAAACTTAATAATTTAAATTTATTATTATTCATATATATAAATATCTAAATTTTATATGTAGTTAAGCATTTTTTCTTTTTTTAAAATATATTTTTTAAATGACTTGCTCGAGTTGTCGCATTGAGAATGGAATATGATTTAGCTTGATCTCTCTAATCTCTTCATTTTTACATTGGTACTGTCTAGAACGTGTTTGTTGTAATTTGGGTGTACATTAGCATTGATTGATGATACTTCTTAATATATCAAGTCTAAATACCTCTGACAATGTACTTATTTTTTTAAAGAGGTTTTTTACATATACTGTCACAGCCCCCGCCTAACTCAGTATGAAATTGTCTGCTTTGGCACACTTGCATATACTGCTCCCACCCGAGTACGCTTAACTTTGGAGTTCTTACAATTTCCGGGGCCAATAGGGGGTTTGACTTATAAGTCCAAGGTCAAGACTTGGATATTTCCAATGTGGGCTAACGGAGACTCACCGTTTGAAGCCCGTTGTTGACAATGCTATGCCCCGTGGGTAAGGGTGCCGCCCGGACCAAGTTCTCACATTCTCGCCCACTGGAAATAGAGCCATCATCGGCTCTGATATCAACTGTTACAGCCCCCGCCCAATTCAGCATGAAATTGTCCGCTTTGGCCCATGTGCATGTGCAAGGACTTCCCAGGAGGTCACCCATCCTAGTACTGCTCCCGCCCGAGCACGCTTAACTTCGGAGTTCTTACGGTTTCCGGGGCCGCACGGTTTTAAAATGTCTCATGCTAAGTTAATACGGGGTTTGACTTATAAGCCCAGGGTCAGGACTTGGATATTTCGAATGTGGGCTAACGGAGACTCACCGTTTGAAGCCTGTGGTTGACAATGCTACGCCCCGTGATTAACAGTGCCGCCCGGACCAAGTTCTCACATATACCGCCTGTTTGGATAGGCAAAAAATAGAGTAGAGTGAAGTTAAATGGGATCCAACAGTCTAAAATCTCAACTCTACCTTGTTTAGATGAGTCTGGCCTGATAGATGAAGTAATGTTGTCAGCCACATGTACTCCATTTCACCTCAACTCTAAATACTTCTATTTTCTTGAGTAAAAATAGATTCTACTCCAAACCTTAACTTCACAATAAGCATCCAAATGGAGTGAAGTGAAGTGCTCTACTTTACTTCAACCTACTTCTCCTCCACTTCACTTTTCGTGTAAAATCCACTTCATTTTACTCCACTCCTCATTTATCCAAACAGGCCAGGTTTTTAAGATTTGTAAATAGGCTCTGAATTGGCAATATCCCTTTAATCTCTTTGTTATTACATCGGCACTGTTTAGAACAAGTTTTGTTGTGATTTGGGTCTATAATTCATTGATTGAAAGCATTGATTGATGATACTTCTTGATATATCAAGTCTATATACCTCTCATGCTGTACTTATGTTTTAAAGAGTTTTTTGCATATACCTCTCTAAGGTTTTTAGGATTTATAAATAGGCTCATGTGGTTTTAATATTTGCAAATAGGCCCCTTCTTTTTTATTTTCATACCTTCAATATCCCCAAAATCAGCAGCCATTCCCACCTTAAGTTTTTAGAGTGAAATGAAACTTTTGCCCATGTCTTTATCCCTATATGCATAATTTCAAAATGTTAGACTTATTTTCCTCTAAGCTTATAACATTAACAGTTACTATATAGTACATTTAATGGAGAATAATCCTACATAAATCCATTTTTTTATGAATACATGACTCATTTCATTAAATCCAAATCATTGATAATGACAATCAACGCCTTTACTTATAATTGGTCATAATTGATCCAATCCATGCAAGACCAACCGTTAGATTGATGAAAGTTTTAAATTACATGATAGACTGCATATACATGAGAGAGCTAGCTAGTGAGAAAGAGCAAGGATTGTGACTACAAAAATAATAGTATTTTTATAAATAATGATATACTCATTTTTGTTTAATGGATGTAAGGGCAAATCTATCATTTTAATAAAAAAATGAATACAAACCTCATGGTGGTTGCTCATTCTCATAATTCTAGGGATATAGAAGTTATTAAAATGGAAAAGAAGGGGCCTATTTACACTAACTAAAATCACACGGGCCTATTTACAAATAGTAAAAACTCTAGAGGGGTATATACAAAAAAAAAAAAAAAAAACACTCGTTTTAAATGTTGAATAGGAAATGTCACTATAAATTCATTCTAGGAATGTCCATTTTATAAGCAACAAAACTAATAGCTACCATTTTTCAATCTACAAGTTGAAATCAAAACCAACCCTCTCTTTAATGTAGCTAGAGGTTTCAAATGATGGTGATTCACACACAGAGGAAAACATTAGTTTCATGTTCGAAGCTAAAATTAAAGGCATAATGCTAAATGAATTATATTTGTGTTATAATGTAGAACTCAATAAGTCATCTCCAATAAGCTTATGGTGGTGAAGAAAATGATGAAGACGATGAAGAGAATGAGGATAAATGGAAAAATTTAAATTTGATAAACATTGGTAAATACCGACAAGTGCAAAAAATTTAGTCTCGGTAAATACTCACCAACTTACTACACTACACTACACATACATCCCTATCCAACTAGTCACCCTGCTATCTCTGATTTCTTTTTAGGAATTTTTACAAAAAAAATTAAGCTTAAATCACAATTGAACGATTTTATGAAGAAAAACCATAAAATGACGAAATAGTTGTTCGTACATATTTTTTAGACAAAATTACCCCAGTTGACGATATCGTCAACCTCCTGCAAATTTTTTTTTAAATTTTTTCGGACTTTTCTTCTTCTTTTTCGATGATTTTTATACTTGATTGTCTTAAATTTAGAGGGGATAATGCTAAGATTTGGCGGAAGATGAATATCCATTTCAAATAAATGAAAAAAAAATCAAAAGGATGTGACAAATACATCAAAGAAAAAGGGTTTGACAAGTCTTTCACAACTCACATAGAAGTTTGTTCAATTCATCCACTGTCAAATTCATTCTTGAAGTTGGTTCAAAGATTCTGGATTAACAAAACGAAAAACACTATTTGGATTTAAAATTCCACACAAACAACACAATACTTAGGAGAAAAACTACATTCAGTATTGAAAGATTGCCGCCAACATGGCTCTCCACATTTTGTTCATAGACTTCGAAACTTATGAAATTCCCCCAAATAAATAGCTTTAGACTCTAATTGTTCACAAAAGCATCCCCAAACTCATCCCTTCAAGTCATACTCGAAGCCACCGCCAAATTGAGAGAAAATCTTCATTTAGGCATTTCACTGAACACCTTACATTCCAAACTCGAACTCTCCAAACGCATGTGAAAGGGGACGACAAATGTGTATAAACTAAGTATGGGACCCACACAACTAGGGAAGATTGCTAGAACTACTTAAAGAAGACTACTAGGACATAAAATACATTAACTTTCATAACCTTTCCAGCACTAGTTAGAGAAAGAGTCAAAGAGGGAGCAGAATATCATTTTTTCCATTTGGATCTGTAATCTCCAATATTTTGGATGTTTGTGATATTTTATTTTTTTTCTTTCAGATCGGTTGAGCATATATGATTTGCATAAAAATCCTATCTTTGGATATCTTTTTTTTTTTCCTCTACGTGAAAGAGGGGTCCAACTCTGCCTCTCGTCAATCCTAAGCAACAGCAAAAATTCATCAGGCATTTTCCTTTAATTCTGTGGAAAAAACTATGAGGGCAATTTACTGATATTCCCTTGGAACAAAAGGGATTCAGTATACAACCATACTCAAATGACTGCTACTAGGGCTCTGTTTGGAACCAAAGAACTATGGTTACTCAACAGTCAACACCCAGTTAATATGCAACTGGCTGTTTTAGGATAGAACTGTTGCAGGAAAGTTTGGATGAACATATGAACCATGATTAACGTGTAAACCATATTACTTGCACTCGTTTCATGAATCAAAAGTTGGTTTATAAACAACTGAGTGCTCTATTTATTGTGTTGGTATTTTATATATGTTTTGATTTTGATGATTTGTAGAATTGGTGGTCAAAATTGGACACACAAGTGCTATCAATGAATTGGACTTACAAGTTAAGGTCTAATGTGATGTAAGTGTGTGTTTTTGTTTTTGTGTTCCTTTTTTTTTTTTCCTTGCATGCAACAATTCAAAAATTTCTTCTTTCCCTTTTCTGCCATAAGTTTTGGATAATACTTTGATCATTGATATGATGATGTTAGGGCAATTCACAATATTTTTCACCTAATCAATGGTCTGGATCACCAAATTGTGGGGCCATGTTTATATGAACTCAAATGCAAGGACTTTATGCAAAAAGTCGTCACATCTTTGGTTGCTCATTGCGGGTGTTGGAATTCACATTAGGTTGATGGTTCTGCATACTCTATTATGTTTGTTTTATTGGGTTTGTGTTTTTCTTTTATTGGATTGTGTGTCATAAGCTAGGGTGCAGATTTAGCCTGATTTGGAGGCTCACTAAGCCAACTCAAACTCAATGACTTGAGAAAGGGGCATGTTGCACAAGTATACTTACAAAATTAGAAGCCTTATGAAAAAAATGTAGTTCTCTTCTGTGAGAAAGGTTTTATAGGTCTTGATGCATTAGGACGTGGTTTATCCTTAACACAAGTTGGTGATGAAGACTACTTGCTTGATTTGATTGTCTATAAATGGGTGAGGATACCCTAACAATCTTCCATATTCACATCCTACCCATGTGACACTTGGTCTTTTCCAAATGGTTTCTTTTTTTTTTTTTTTTTAGGTCCCTTTATCATCTGCATATAGGCTAATATTGGTACTTAACTTGCTGAAAAGTACTTGTTATATTATGGAAAAAATTATATTTACTGTTGGGGCTCTTCTGAACCACCTTCTTTGGTGTCCTAGATGCTATTTTTCTTCCATGAGAACCATCTTGTGGGTTGAATGTTGAAGTCACCTTGTTTCAATGTTTTTTTAGATATTAAAAGAAGTTTTTTTTTTTTTTTTTTGGACCTGCATTAGATCATTGAGCATGTTCTAATTGAATGGAAAGATAGTACCCACTCTTGGATTTATATCTTCTTACTTTTCTAACTTGTTTTTCTTTTTTCTCTTTTTAATATTCTGAAGTCAATTATTATCCTTTCTTAGAATAAAGATTAGTACTTGTTTACCTGGTTAAATGCTACTTCTTTGAGAAAAAAGCTCCTATCTTCTGTTTTTGGGTTATGGAGTTGTAGACATCATGTTCATTATCTAATTGGGTTTGGGAAATGAAATAAATCCATATTTCCCACTCAAAATGGAAACTCCTAAAATTACATATATCAAGCTATATAAACTCCAAAGTCATGTGTGGTAGAGATTCTAAACTCCGAAGTCAATTATTTGTTGTCAGATTGGAACAAGTTAAACTAAGAAATTAAGCCAAGCAACAGGTACACAGATTGTTAGAAAGTCATGACATGTGTCAAAATTGATCTATCAACCAAAGAATAAACTAAACATCGATCTGTTTGGCTTTTAAACAACCACAACTTCTTTTTTCATGGTTAGGTGAATCCACACCTCTTTTTCCTCACAAGTCAAAATAACTCTATTTTCTAATAAGTTTTCCCAATCATGTCTTTTTTCTAGATTGATAAAAGTTGGATGAACGAGCCCGATAGACTTTTATCACCTACATACGCCGAAGGGGTTAACAATTTTCTCACACAAGCACGGAACCATGCTTGTGGAAGGGATCGTATCCAATGTCCATGTTGTACATGCCTTAACAATCGGTGGTTGCCTATATTTGAGGTGGAAACTCATTTGTATATCAAAGGAATCAATCCAAATTACACCCAATGGGTATTTCATGTAGAGGAGGAGACATTTAATGTCAGTGATGACGATATTCAGGACGAGGTTATACCAGAAGATGATTACATTGATGACATGCAACAGATGTTGGATGACATTCAGGCAGGCACCTTTGTTGATGTGCCCCAAGACAACACTACTTCACCAAATAGGCCACCAATACCTGAAGCCACAGCAGTGTCATCTTTTGACCAGCTATTAGAAGATGCTTGACGTCCTCTTTTCGACGGGTGAGCAAACTTTTCAAAGCCGTCATTCATTGTCAAGTTGTTACACATCAAATCAATCGGTGGATGGTAAATTAAGTCATTTGACATGCTCCTTAACCTGTTGAGATCTGCCTTCCCAGATGCGCTCTTGCCACAATCATATGGGGAGTCAAGGTCTTTGGAGCGCGATTTGGGCTTCAAGTACCACAAAATACATGCATGCATCAACAACTGTATCTTATTTTGGAAAGAAAATGCCGCTCTTAATGTTAGCCCTGTATGTAAGGCTTCGAGGTGGATGCCAAATACACATGGGTCACGAGTGATACCTCAAAAAGTGTTGCGGCATTTTCATTTGAAACCGAGATTGCAACGTCTCTTTCTGTCTGCAAAGATAGCAGGTGATATGAGATGGCATAAAGAGCAACGGGCAATAGAAGATACCAGTATGAGACATCCGGCCGACTCTGAGTCCTGGAAGAAATTTGATGAACAACATAGTTGGTTCGCTGTGGATCCTCACAATGTTAGGCTCGGTCTGTCAAGTGACAGCTTCACTCCCTTCAGCAATTTGGCTAAACCTCATAGCATTTGGCTAGTGATCCTTGTTCCATATAATTTGCCGCCGTGGTCATGCATGAAAGACCAGTTATTCATGACATCTCTAATTATTCCTGGCCCAACGTCACCAGGGAATGACATTGATGTTTACTTGCAGCCGTTGCTTGATGAATTGCTTGAATTTTGGGAACATGGGGTACCTACATACGATGCCTCGACTAGGGAAACATTTTTGTTGCATGCCGCCTTATTGTGGACAATTAGTGACTTTCCTACCTACGAGAATCTCTCTGGTTGGTCAACAAAGGGAAAATTGGCTTGTCTAGCTTGCAATGCCGACACAGACTCCAATTGGTTGAAATATGGCTTAAAACATTGTTATATGGGACACCGACGTTTCTTACCGACAGATCACATATGGAGAACGAGAAAAGGGTTGTTCAATGGTAAAGAAGATCGTCGCATGCCACCGAGGGATCTAGGAGGAGACGATATTCAAACTCAATTGCATATGATTGGTGATGTTCAGTTTGGTAAATCTCGTAGGAAGAGAAAACGCACTGCTGAAGAACTAAATTGGACAAAGTGTAGCATATTCTTCAAGTTACCTTATTGGTCAACATTTAGACTTCGGCATAATTTAGATGTTATGCATATTGAGAATAATATTGTTGATAACATTTTATTCACTTTAATGAACATTCCAGTAAAAACTAAGGATAATATCAATTTACGGCGTACTTGGAGATTTTGGGTTACAAAAAAGAATTACATTTAAGGCGTGAAGGTGATCGTGTAACAATGCCACATGCACTTTACACATTACACAAAAATGAAAGGAATAAATTTTGTGAGTGGTTGGCCGCTATCAAATTTCTAGATGGATTCGCTTTCAATATCTCGAAATGTGTTTTTCTACATGGATGTAAAATCTCAGGGTTGAAAAGCCACGATTGTCATGTTTTCCTTCAAAGATTACTCCCCATTGCTGTTGGGGGGTACTTAAGAAGTGACATTGCGCTAGCATTGACTAAACTAAGCACTTTTTTCAAAGAGTTGTGCGCTCGAACTCTAGATGTTAATCGTTTATTCCAGCTCCAAATTGATATTGTCACTATTCTATGTAAGCTAGAGATGATATTTCCTCCGTCTTTTTTTGATATCATGGTCCACCTAGTTGTCCATTTACCTCATGAGGCTGTTCTTAGGGGTCCAGTACAATATAGATAGATGTATCCATTTGAGAGGTATCTCGGCAAATTCGAGCGGTATGTTAAGAATAAAGCCCACCCAGAAGGTTCAATAACCGAGGCTTACATTCACATCGAATGCCTGACATTTTGCTCCATGTACCTCTAGGATATTGAGACGAAGTTTAATCAAGCGGATCGCAACGTTGATGCTAACGAAGAGGAAACTATAGATGGATTCAAAATTTTCAACTAGAAAGTTCGCCCCTTGGGTACAGCTTCAAATGTGCAATTAGAACAAAAACTCTTTACAGCAGCCATCTGGTACGTGCTTAACAATTGTGCGGAGATTAGACCCTATATAGAGTAAGCATCAATGACTTGCATCGATCGCACGCATCAAAATGAGTTTCCAAATTGGTTCAAGCAATGTGTGAGTTCCTCTCCATCCCTATCTACTTTAAGTATCATAGCTTTTGTTATGCTTTAGAATGTCGAAAATATGTTATGATTCTTCACTAATTTTGGTGTAGATCCAGGAAGAACGTATCTCCAATCCACCTGATGTGTCCACTGATCTGTATGCGTTAGCTTGCGGGCCTGACCGTTGGGCTGCATCATATGCTGCTTGCATTATAAATGAAAAAAGGTTTCATACAAAACAACGTGAACTTCGTCGGCGTACACAAAATTCTGGGGTGTTGGTAACTGGTGACGAGGCTACAAATAACCTAGATTTCTACAGTGTTGTTAATAATATCGTAGAGTTATAGTACATGGAATGGCGTCGGGTGTACCTATTTGAATGTAATTGGTTTAACGTTGGTGATCGAAAACGAGGGGTGCGGGTGGATGACCATATGATTAGTGTCAACATGAACATGACTTGGTATAAGGATGAACCATTTGTGTTGGCGAGTCAGGCTTCTCAGTGTTTCTACATTAGAGATTTAAAGGCGAAAGGGAATTGGGGTGTTGTGCAAAACTATACAAATCGGAATGTATACAACATTCCTCCAGTGCCGAGGGTTCTAGAATATATTGATGGTGAATCAAGTGACGATGATGCCGATCAAGAAGATGAGTCATCATATTATTATGCATTAGTGTAGTGTGATGCATGTCCAGTGTCAACCCCACTGGGTAGGACTGATATACTACCTAGCCATATCGATGCATGAGCTGTCATAGATCAGGATGGTCAAGGCATACATTCAATGGACTTTATCAACGATGACATTATTGCTTCTGGTTCTGGAGATGCATATGGTGATGGGGAATATTCAGATGAGGGGGACCTATCCACAGGGGAAGAGTCTGTATCTTTATATTAAAGATATATTTCAGTAAATATGATGAGATTCTGTACCTCTTTGAGATTTCTATGGACATTGTTTATCTTTCAATAATTTATAAGCTCAGTATAACATTTTATGGTAACTGTATTCATAGTGCTTTTTTAGACTGCCAATTTGTGTTCATAGTGCTCTATTTCTGATTGAGTTTAAGATCAAAAGGTGTCCTGGTACCAACCCCATTACTAAGAACGTCAAAACAATGATAGAAGCTCATTTGTTTTCATTTAGAAACCTTTTTTTGAATAAGCAACAGAAATATCATTAAAATGATGGACCTAATCGTGATATATGTGGACCTAATCAGAAAGAATATTTTCAATAGATTCCTATCTTGCACATCCATGAAACTGTTTGCAAGACCTCAATTGACTAGATCAAGTGATTTACGCTTGAGGCATTTTGTTCATTTATATTGTGGTCTTTAGACAGCATTTTTACAGATTTAGTAACCCAGCAAGCTGGTGCCAAGGGCTTTAAAAGGGATGGGCCCAGGTATCGTCTAAATCACTGGTAACTTTCTGATGAGGAGCTGTTCTTTTTTTTTTTTTTCTAATTATCTTTTCCTTCCCTTGCTTGTCTTCCCTTTGGTAATAACAATAAAATTGTAAGATCTTTTTATATTTTTATCTGAAAAATAAGCTAGGAATGGTAGCATCTGTCAAGAAGAAAGGCAAAGAATGATTTTAAGTCGTTATGTTATTGTTATCATTTAAGCATGTCAAAATTTTGCAGTCCAATTGGAAAAAGGTAAGAGGCCTAGTTTGTCTTGTAACAGTGTGTGATGACTTCACTGGGTTGCTATCTAAGGAAAAAGGACGGGGAAAAAGGACGGTGTTGCACGTGACTTCGCTTCCTTGACCTTAACATGTTGAATTTGCTTTCTTCTAGCTTGGTTACTCTAGAATTATGCAAATAACAAACCGGGAGATAACATACTTGTAATAGGCGTTGTGTCAGCATGTCATCGCACTTCCGTCAGGAATCTAGAGACATGAGAAGCAATATCAACTATCAAGGTTTATAATTTGACTATTTAGTTATTCTTCTCTTTATGTTATTCTCATAGGAAGTGGGGTGCTTTATAAGTGCATTAAACGATATTAATTTTGAGGATTCCATTTGCAAAAACATAAGCCTTATAAAATGTAAAAATTAGTCTGCTAACAAGTAACTGGAAACGGTTTGCATATTATCTTCTTTATGTACCTATCTTTGACTTTGAGATTATCATGTGGAATGGGATGACATTAATCTCAAACACTTAACACGTACACATGCAGGTAAACGATTGGGAGCAAGTTCATGAGGCGGAGGGAGCCTCCGAGTTACTCGTGCCAGTGGCTTCATACCGTACTCACATCGAGCCCGCCGACCACGTGGAGCACGTCTCTCTTCATACCACAGTTCCGAGGAGGCCGATGATCAAGGAAGCTCGGATGACTCCACATAACCCCCAAGTCAGCCCTGGGAGCCTCCATGCGTCAACCCAATTCCCCCACCGGCTCCTATTCGGAAACCCTCACCAGCTAGAGAACAATCACCTCCTAGAGAACCTGCAAGCTGTAATGAAGATATTAGTATACCACAAACTGGTGCGTGTTTTTCCCAGATATAAAGAATGGGTTATCCTATTTAGATTGTTATGTTATCTGATAGGATATGTCTAGAGACAATGTATCTGTACTTGATGTATGCACGATCTCTTAGTGGGAATAATACATCGTTTTTTATTGGTCTAATCTGTTTTGTAAAAGTGCACCTTGTACTTTTCATTGGTAAAATCTAATCGGCTTCTTATGATTTGTGTCAAAGATTGGACTGAGAGGAATCGATGAAGTAAAATTCTAGGAACTCGATTGTCATAACTTCTATAGGAAAATAAGCAACACTTCCAAAGAAAGCAACATTGGCTGAAACAAAAGTTGATGTCTTAAAGGTGGATGATGACACTTGCAGCCCTTTGTTATTATTATTTTTTTCAGTATGGGAATGTCTGAGAAGGCACGTTTTGAGAAAATGGATGTCAAGTTTATCACCCTAAAGACCCAAAGCGTATCAAGAAAATAGAGACTATATGGTTGAATGGAAGTGATGTGCTTTTGCAAATACTGCTGAATGTGTTGAGTTACCCTTAGTAGTGAAAAACTGAAGATCGTAATCGATTAATTAGATGACATGCAGTTAGAAAGCTTTACCTGTATAGCATTTTGGTACACTTATCTTCAACAACAAACATGTCACAGTTAGTGCAATTCTGTTGATTCAACTGTCAGTTTCAGTGGGAGCATCCTCAATGGAAAAGTTGTCTTTGCAGTTAGAAAGATTCCTACAGTGGCGATTGAAGATATTTAATCTATTTTGCTAAACAGAGGTCTAAGTGCTTGGTCTTGTATGAATTAGAACTAGGTGGGCCCCACAAAGGTACCACTCACAGACAGACAAAAGCTTAAACTGAAAGTTTATGTTTCTATACTTTAAAAATATGAGGAATTGTCAATAATATCCATTGTACCATGCTTGATAAAAAATATACTAATTAAAATTCCTTAATCATTTTATATTTGTCTAATCGTCTTTAGTGGAAAGTGGCAGCAGATGTATATCTCCTGTGTATTTTGATCTCTCTATGATTTGGATAAATATGAATGGTTTGCATCTCAATGGATCAATGCACCGTGCTATCTTAATGCTATCTTGATAAATTATAAGCAACTAAGACAATCAACTCTGAACATTTTGATCAACATGGACACGCAATCACTCTTAAACTATTGTACTACCTCCTTAACTCAAGTATGGTACTCAGAGGAGCACATAGTAGATTTTTTAACATTGTTGTTGTGGTTTATGTTGGCTAAGGTGCTCCCTTGAGACTGTGATGCATAGTGTAAAGGAGTTTCTTTGCTTTTCAGGAGATATATTGCTATGGTTGAAATGTGCCAAGTAGCAGGCAATAGGGATCAGCTCAACACTCTATTGCTTCAGCTTGCAGGGCAAGTGCTCAACATTCTCCTAATCCATTTTCAAGAAAGGTATGCAAGGCTTTCAATAAAGCTAAATGATCAAATGCTGGATATCATGAAATTGATGGACAAGTGGCATCTTGGTGAGGATCAGTTTCCATGGGTTGTGTTAAAGGATCTACTAGGATTTTTTTTTTCATTGGACATGTCTATCCAGTTGATCTATGGTGATCATATGGACAGTTGGAATAGTTTCAATTTACACCATCTGATCATATTAGATTGGAAGGGAGTAGTTGTTTAATTAAACTGACTTTTGATGAATCCCTAATCTACAGCCTATTAGTGTATCTGATATATGGCAAGTGGGCCCATCAAGAAGCATAAATCTCAGTTGAAACCTGTGGCAGCAAGTTGCAACGTGTCTCACAGCTGAAATTTGTGGACTCCATGGTTGCATCTTTTTTCCACCAAGCATCACTCCCTTATATTTTTATGTGCTTATGTTTAGTTGTGAATTTAATGTTGAGAAATGATTTTAAGCTGCTGCTATCATTGAGTTGACACCATAAACAAAAGCAGGGCACACCTGGATGCATGCGAGTCATGGGAGTGGAGAAATAAGGAGTTTGTCACGTGTATTGTGGGCTAATGGGCTTTTGGAGACGGGTGTAATATTTATAGCAATTCAATGGCTGTTAATTGGTTGGATGTGTCAAATTGGGCAGAGTGCTAATTACATGTGTGGATTGACCTTAAGTGGCCCCCATGCACAATGATCTGAGCCATAGCATTGTTAATATTAGAGTGTACCTTCCCTTTCTTTTCTTTTTTTTTTTGGTGACTTGAACCCACAACCTCAAGGTTGCAATAGTGAGCACCTACGATGCCCAGATACGACATGGACACACCATGGATATGGCAGGGACATGTATTTTACACATAGAAAGTGGAGTACTGGATATGATACGACACAATACATTGCCTATTTTGAAGTATCTGGGCATCATAGGTGAGCACCTTCCACTGTGCCGCAAGCTTGTCACTAATATTTGTTTCTTCGCTATTACTATTGTTGAAGCATATTTTTTCCTTCTGTTTTAACTCTTGTTCTGCAGTACTGTCATTACAAAATCCAGTGTTACTATGGAAATGGTTGTTCTTGGGTCTAAGACTGATTCGAGAGAGGATAAATCTTTCTTGTGTGGGAAGCTACTTCCAATCTTGGAGAGGTTAGAACTGCTTGGCGAGGTATGCAATTTCACCTCTTTAATTTGATTGTCATGGGAGAATGAGCATATCAACATTTACTTGATGGTGCAAAGCGATGTGGCAAAAGGTGCAGAGATCACAGTAGCAAATGCTAATGACCACCAAACAATGATGTGGTGCAAATCAAACACAGTGCAAATTAAATGCAAATGAATCTTAAGAGAGATTATCAGATATGTGATCTGCTCTAGAAACAGACAATCTAATTTGGAGATCTATCAAGAAACGGACAAGATTCAAAAATCTAATTCAACTGTGACTAGTATAATCTGACGAATCCAAAATATAAAAAAATAAAAATAAAAATAAAACAGATGATCTGATCCAAAGACAACACAAATACAATAGATACATATCCCATCCTCTCCTCTCTTTTCTTTTCCTTTTTCCCCTGCAACATGCATGTGCTCTGTTTTTTCCCCTCGTTTTAATCTGCTGTCTGCATGCAGGAACAGGGATCAGGGAATGCACATGGATGGAAGTCTCTGGTTAAAGAGTTGAGTTTTGAATGATTCTTTGTAACAATTTGAAGTCTAGTTGAGAAAATTGGATGAGGGGAGAATGAGAACGAAATTAGGGTGGATTAGGGATTGTTGGTCACTGTTCATTAGCAATCTTTCATCGAGGGTGACAACTAAGGGTCTTTTTGATGTTTACTTGGAGGCAGGACCAGTCTTTGATGTGTTTTTGCCAAAAGATAGAACTTCTGGGAGAAGTAGAGGTTTCGGATTTGTTCGATTCAAAACTGAGTGGGATGCGAATTGAGCTATACAAAGATTGGATGGCAGAGTGATAGATGGAAGCGGAATTGGGGTGCAGATGGCAAGGAATCAGGATCGTAATCAGAAGAAAGCTTTTCATTCTTCAGTATATACCGACAAAAAACAGGCGTTTAAGCCAGTTGATCAAGGCGATTCGTCTCCACCAATCATCAATACTAAAGAGGTGAAAGTGGGTAGTGAATAGCGAAAAGACCAGGCCTGGATAGAAGAGGGCGATCTAAAGGTCGTCAAGGTAGCGACTTCTTTGGTTTCGTCTTTGAAGAAGGTGGTCAAGGTAGCATCTTCTATGGTTTCGTCTTTGAAGGAGGTATGCAATACTTTTGTCGCTACAGTTAGTCGGCTTGACGTCTCAGGTGCAGAGATTCAAAATTGGCTGTTCTCAGAGAAAAACATACAGGTTGATGTGAAAAGCATCAGTTCATATCTCTTCAGGATTAAACCTCTTTTGCAGCAGGACTTTTTTCAATTGAACCAGATGGAATCAGTTCTGATTGGATCTCCAATTCGTAGGCTGGATCGATGGATGGAAGTGTTAGGACCTGTGGTGCAGCCAACATGGATTCAACCTATAGGTATTCCCCCTCCATGCTTGGGATGAGAAGGTTTTTAGTTGTTTGGGTAACTGTTTTGGGGAACTAATGGAGAGAGATGATGCAGTAAAAGAAATATAGAGGATCTACATGGTTCGTATACTTATCTTGGGGAGTCCTTTCCTTCGTTAGCCAAAAATCCTTTTTCTGGATGTCTAAGGTTTTAAATTTAGCATCTCCGTCACTGTTGAAGAAACACAAAGGGGGTTTGTCGAGTCCGGGTCGTCAAATTTCTGCCAACGGGAGCAGAAGTAGGCGGGCAATCTTCATGCAACATTTCCGGAGACACATCCATTGATTGTCGGTGATAAATTGGGCAATTTGGGTTTTGAATTTCAAAACCCCAATCACGGAGAGAAGAATTCTGCTGAGTTGATAATGGCTGATGAGCTATGATGTACAGATACATCATGGATATGACGAGGACACGCCATAGACACGGTAGGGATATGGATTTTACACATAAAAAGTGAAGTATCAGATACGATACGACACGATATGTTGCTCATTTTGAAATATCCGTGCATCATAGGTGATGAGAATACCCTAAGAAGGAAAGCTTTTGAAAACAAGTTCCGATCGTCTTGCCGATTGGATGGGGTAGACGTTATGCAGGTGAATCCAGGATAAGGTTCGTTTCGTCAAACTCTAGGGAAATACCGAAAATCCTCTAGTTGTTCGACTATAAAAGGAGTTTTAAATCAACTACAAAATGACCTGACTGCCCCTAGTAAAAGAGACGCTGCAGTTTATGAAAGGAACGAAGTGGTAAATGTAACTCTGCATAATGATTTAATACAACAAAAGGAATTTAGAATCGAGCATGGGGACCCACCAATTTCACGAACTTCACCGAATCATACCCTCAAAGACGACGATGAAGTGCACACATTTGGGCTCAGAAATCAAACAGCTAGAGATGGGAAACTGGAATTGCTTGGGGAAAATAGTGCTCTTAGAGGGGGGGCATCGATGCAAAAGGGAGGAGGTTTTTTTAGCCTCAACGAGTGAAGATGAACAGGGATATTTAGCCAAAATGCCGAATGATCGTGCGCTAATGGTAGTGGATTCTAATGAAAATTTGAAAGCGATTGCAGTAGATCATTCTACTGGCTTTGATGAAGAGGAACCAATTTTGTTGATTGAAGAAAAGATTATTGAAATTACCAGGGTGTTGGGAATTTCTACAGAAGAAAGCATAGGGGAGCTACAAAGTTTTATTAGAGAAATGGTGAAAGTTGATAAGGGCAGGTGTAAGGAGGATCAGAAAAGTAAGGCAAAAAAAAAAAAAAAAAAAAACGGAGTTGCAAAGAGAAATAGAAAAGTTGGCGTCTTCTGTTAACTATGACCGGCCTGGGGGCAAGAAGGAAAAGGGTGTGCGATTGTTGGGAATATGAAGCTGATATTCGGGAATGTTCGTGGCACGAACTCGAGTTCCAAGCGAGCAGTTATGAAAGGGTTGTTTCAATCTTCAAAAGGGGAACTCTTGTTCATTCAAGAGACTAAAATGGAGTCCATAGATGACCATATTCTTAGATCTGTTGTTCCTCGGTCACAGTCTGAGTTTGTTATGTGTCCTTCTGTAGTTTCAGAGGGAATTCTCTAGTATGGAAAGCAGTTTTTTGGCAGAAAATTGGGTTCTCATGTTGGTCAATTTTCAGTTTCTGTTCTGCTAAAAGATGTTAGAAGTAATGTTGAAGGGGTGGCTACGTCAGTCTATGGTCCTGCTACAATTAATGAAAGGTAGCTTTTTTGGCAAGAGCTTTCTCAAGTGGCTGGCATGTGGAACTGTCCTTGGTTGATTGGCGGGGATTTCAAGAACTCTGACTATGAGGGATTTCAGTGATTGGATCCGTAATCATGGCCTTGTGGATCTGCCTTTGAGAAGTACTAGTTTTACAAGGTCAAACATGCAGGAGAATCTAGTCATGTATCGATTGGATAGATTTCTTGTTTTAACAAATTGGTTGGACTTGTTTCCAGACTGTTCCACGGGTATTGGCTAGGGCCAGTTTTGGACCATTGCCCTCTTTTGCTTTAAGTAGGGATGGAAGATTGGGGTCGTCCTCCTTTCCGTTTTGAACTAATGTGATTGGCTGATAAGTGGTTTAATGATAGTGTTAAGAATTGGTGGGGTTTCATTTCTCTAAGGGGTAGCACAGAAGTTGAGATTTCTAAAACGGAAGATGCAAGATTACAAAAAGGATGTTTTTGGCAATCAATTAGTAAGGAAGAATCAGTTGCTGGAAGAAATTCAGAAAATAGATGGGAAAGGGGATGTAGAGAATCTGGATGTGGGGGATTGGGCGAGTAGAAAGAATCTTCAAGAGCATCTTTGTCGAGTGCTTTTTCAGGAAGAGATTAAATGGAAGCAGCGGTCACGGAATAAATGGTTGGGAGCAGGAGATCGTAATACTAAATTCTTTCACGCAGTTGCAAGTGCCAAGCGCCGTGTAAACTGAATAAATGCTTTAGTTACTGAAGGAAGATTGTGAGATAATAAAGTTTGATATAGAAAGAGAGATTGTGCACTTTTACCAAAAATTGTATACAGGTGATAGTAAACAAAGGCCTCGTAGGTATTCCTTTAAAAAAAGATCTCTCCTCTTAAGGCATCTATTATTGAATCCCCGCTTTCTAAAGAAGAGATTAAGGGGGCAGGTTTGGTCTTGGTGGAGATCGTGCTCTGGGTCCAGATGGTTTTCCTATTACATTTTTACAACATTTTTGGCATCTATTTGAGGAAGATTTTCAAATGTTCTTTATGATTTCCATGCCAACGGAGTTATTCTTGGGGAGTTGGGTGCATGGATGAAAATAGCGGCCGCTACGACCGCTACGGGGTGAGAAAAATTCCTACTTTCCAATTTTTTTTAAAATGCATAATAAGACTTATTTTTTTTCTTCTTCTCTCCAAATAACATTTCTACACAACTCTTTTACTCTTTTATGTTTAAAACAACACCAAAAAGCACATGATCTTGCCGAATTACAGTCGATACAAAGAGTTCTTCTCAATGATTCTTCTTTAAGTACATCCTATTAGACACCCCCTTTGGTAGATGTATTTTTTTCTCTAGGTATTCTTAAGTCTTGACTTCATGACATAGTTTTTTCTTTTATAAGCCTTGCATTAGTTTCTAAGTTAGCATAACTAAGAAACATGAACACACGTGAAAAAAATGATCATTACTATTATTTTCTATTTATACAGCGATACAGGACCTTATACAGTGAGGGGACCGCTACGCCCCCTTAACTTAGTTACTTTTGCAAAAAAAAAATACATTTTCTCTCATTTTCCAATATTCTAGATTTTCTAGAATTTTTTCATATTTGTTTGACGATTTTTCCAAATCGCACCGCTACGCCACTACGTAGCGTTTTGACGGTAGGCCGTTACGCCCGCCGCTACCGCTATTTTTATCCTTGGTTGGTTGTTTCTTTTATTGTTTTGATTCAAAAAAAAGATAGGGCACTATCTATTAAGGATTTTAGGCCTATAAGTCTTATCGGCAGTCTTTATAAGATCCTCGCTAAAGTGTTGGCCAATCGCTCAAGGAAGTTTCTTCCAAAAAATTATTTCTGATATCCAAGGTGCTTTTGTTAATGGGCATCAGATTCTTGATAGTGTGTTAGTAGCCCATGAGTGTACTGATTCAAGAAATAGACAACAGTGTCCTGGGCTAATTTGCAAGCTGGATTTTGAAAAGGCTTATGATATGGTAGATTGGGGACTTCTTTTTTATATGCTACATAGAATGGGGTTTGGGGCTAAATGGCGAAAGGGGATTCACAATTGTGTTTTGTCAGCGCACTTTTGATCATGGTGAATGGCTCTCCGAAAGGCTATTTCAAAAGTTCAAGAGGGTTATGACAGGGTGATCCTTTTATCTCTAATGCTTTTTGTGATTGTGGCAAAAGCTTTGAATGTATTTTTGAAGAGAGCTAGACAGACAAGGTTAATTTCGGGTTTTGCTACTGCAAATTATGATATAGAGGTAAATCATTTACAATTTGTGGATGATACGATAATTTTTTGTGATGCTTCTACAAGTGAGGTAGATAATTTAAAGCCTCTGTTGAAGTGGTTTGAGCTTCTGTCAGGGCTGCAAATTAATTTAGGCAAGTGTGAATTGATTGGTGTTCGATCTAGTGAAAGTCAATTTAACTCTTTTGCCCGGTCTTTTAGTTGTAAAGTTGGGGATGCCTTTATGTGTGGCATTACCAAGGAAATATTTATGGGATTTGGTGGTGGAACGAATTGATAAGAAGCTAAGTTCTTGAAAGCGTAGGTATTTGTCGTTGGGTGGCCGTGTTACATTAATCAAATCAGTTCCTTCAAGTATCCCTATTTATTTCCTTTCTTGTTTTAGATGCCCTCAAAGTGTTATGCGCAGAATTGAAAAGAGGCAGCGTGATTTCCTTTGGAATGATTCCATGGAAAATAGGACGTTTCATTTTGCTTGTGCAAACCTGTTGATCAGGGTAGATTGGGAATTCGTTCCACTGAGAAAGTAAATAAAGCTTTGCTAGGGAAAAGACTTTGGAAGGTGGGAGAGCCTGGTCAAGGTTTGTGGAAACAGATTCTTTTAAAGAAATATAAGTTGGGGGAATGATGGTTGGTGGGTGCCAAGTCAGGTTTATTATGCATCTAGGTTATGGAAGTCTATCCTTTCTTTCAAGAGTGAGTTTGGTGATAGAATCCGTTATAGGGTTCATAATGGTGGGCGAGTGAAGTTCTAGCATGATGTATGATGTGGACAGCAAGCGTTGCATTCACTCTTCCCTAATATATATTTATTAGAAAGGAGACACCATGCTATGGTGGCTGATAATTATCGCTATGTGGGCGGATCAATAGTTTGGGATTTTCGATTTTGAAGGAACTTAACAGAGAGTGAGTTCTGATTTTACAAGTGTCACGACCCAGCTTTTCCGATATAATATTGTCCGCTTTGGGCCCCATAGGTGTACTCGCACCGCTTTGTTTCTGGGCCCCCACTGGCGTACCCAAAACGTGTTATACTAGATAAGGAGGAGTCCACACATATAGCCTAATCTCTAGAGACTCACATGAGTGATGTGGGACTTTACAATAAGGTTGTTTGCCTTATTAGATAAGGCTTAGTTGTCAATTGCAAGGGATGATGTTAGGCTATGGAAACCTGAAGTCAAAGGGCAGTTTTCGGTGAAGTCTTTCTTCAAGGATATGAATGTTTCTTCTACTAGTGTGCAAGGATGGAAAATCTTTTAGAATTCAATAGTGCCACCAAGAGTGTTGGTTTTTTGTTGGATTGCAAGACGTCATAGTATTCTAACTATTTGGCAATCTTAGAATGAGAAATATCATTCTAGTAAATGGTTGTCTGATGTTTTTAAAGGATGAGGATGTTAGCACCATCTGACCCAAGGCCCATGTACAATAGGCCCATACTCATATATCACGTGGGATTAGTTGACTCATCACCAATCTGTTTATATTCTCATTCCATGTATAGAAGATTGTAATTTATATTCTTTATATTCTTTCCTCATACATAGATTGTAATTGCCTTGATTAAGGCTAGTAATCATTATAAGTAAAGAAAGGACTGATCAACCAGATCATCCAATATTCCAAAGCTTCTTCTCTTCATCTCAAAGTTCTGAATCTGACATGGTATCAGAGCCTTTCTTCTTCTTCTCCTCCTTCTAGCTTTCTTCTTCGACCTGGTTGTCGAATCCTGGTGATATAACAATCATAGGCACCTTGCTTATGACTGTTCGTGCATGTTAACATAGTGTTTTCATCAACATCTTGAAGTCTGATCACTGGTGGCCCACCTCCGATCAGTCCAAGTTCATCAAAGTTCATCGAGGCAATCATCCGATCTTGATCAACAGTTAATCAGAGACTTGTGGATCCCTGTATTGACTCAGCAGAAAACTCTGAGTGTTATTTTGGTTCAGGGAACCAATCTCGTCAGCAGTTTGGAGCAACTCAGCAGGGGCCCACCTCGGATCAACACAGTAGCATCAGCAGACCACACCATCTTGGTCGACCATTAATCCTGGATTTCTTAGACATTTTTTCAGAATTTTTGGCTCATCAGAGGTAGGATTTCTGATCGATTTAGTGGTTTCTTGTTTTGGTGCATATGTTTTCATCAAATGCTCATAGCATCATGGATCTGTAATCGATTGGAGTGAATCTTGGCTTGTTTTGAAGAAAAAAAGGAGTACTAGACATCCAGCAGATCTGATTAGTCATCAGATCATTCACTAGGTCTCACAGTCCTTCTTAGACCAACAAAACAGGGTCGTCAGACCTATTTTTTTGTGGAATCAGTCCTGTCGCTTGTTTTTTTTGGGATTTTGTTCATCTCCAGACTACTTGAGATCCATTTGTGTGGCCGGAGATAACTTAAATCACTTGCTGATTCTTACAGCAGAGATCACTCTAATAGATCTGAGTTGAGATCACTACTGTCCTTTGTTTCATTGAGTTGGGCCAACTCCTAGAGTGAAAATGGACAAAAGTGAACTTTCAATAGTTAAGTTTAATGGAACAAATTACACATCATGGGGATTCCAGTTTCAGATATATCTAAAAGGAAAAGAATTATGGGGTCACATAGATGGGACTGATCCAAAACCTGTAGAGGATGTCAAGGCTGTCTCCAAATGGGACACCAACGATGCAAAAATAATGACTTGGCTTCTGGGGTCAGTCGATCCACAGTATATCCTCAATCTCAGGCCTTACAAAACAGCGAAAGGCATGTGGGACTACCTAAAACAAGTATATCAACAGGATAACTCTGCACGGAGGTTCCATTTGGAATATGAGCTCTCTCAGTTTACTCAGGGGACATTGTCCATTCAAGAATATTACTCTCAGTTTATTCGCTTATGGATGGACTATACTGAGATTATCTATTCCAGTCTACCTGATGCTTCGATTGCGGTGGTTTAAACCATTCATTCCACTAGTCAGAGGGATCAATTCCTGATGAAACTTAGACCTGATTTTGAACAAATATGTTCCAATCTGATGAGTAGAGTGCCTTCCCCATCTATCGATTCTTGTTTCGGAGAACTCCTTCGTGAGGAACAGCGTCTTACAACCCAAGCTACTCTCCAACAAGCACTTTCCATTGGTCCACTCACTACGGCCTATGTTGCACGTTCCCACCAGCAGAACAGAGATATGACCAAAGTACAGTGCTATAGTTGTCAGAAATATGGACATGTTGCAACTCAATGCAATCAGAAATACTGCTCTTACTGCAAACGCAAGGGCCACGTTCTTCCTGAATGTCGGCGCCGTGCTCAGACTTCCTCTCAGAAGGCCAATTTGGCAACCCTGGATGCGTCTTCCTCTGCATTGAGTCCTGCTGTTAATACATTGTTGCCTGCTTCGCCTGCTTCTTCATCCTCTCTTACTCCTGAACTGGTTCAACAGATGATCGTAAATGCCTTTTCTGCTCTTGGCCTCTCAGGTAAAACCAAACGGTCAACCTCCACCTGGTATATGGATTCGGGGGCCTCTAATCATATGACCCACTCTTTTGATAATTTATCTCAATTAAAGTCTTATGATGGAAATCTCCGAATCAATACAGCAGATGGTGGCAGTATACCTATTACTGCCATCGGTGAGATCTCACATTCCTTACCTTTGAGTCATGTTTTTCTTTCTCCTCAGTTATCTACAAATTTATTATCTGTTGGGCAACTAGTTGATAATAATTGTTCTGTCTCTTTTTCTCATTCTGGTTGTGTTATACAGGATCAAGAATCGGGGAAGGTGATAGCGAAGGGGCCTAAGTGTGGTCATCTTTTTCCGATACAACTATCTACACAGGATAGGACTTTGATTGCCTCCGCTTTGTTTTCTGCTTCTAGTTCTAATAAAAGCCAATTATGGCACAATAGATTAGGCCATCCTCATTCTCGTGCTTTATTGTCTTTGTTTAAATCTGGTTTGCTACATAATAATAAAATTTCCCTTAAGGATGTTTCCTTCAGTTGTTCTAGTTGTAAAATGAGTAAAAGCAAGACTTTTCCTTTTCCAATCAGTACTTCGTCATCATTGAAATGTTTTGATCTTGTTCACAGTGATGTATGGGGTATAGCACCTGTCATATCACATTTTCATATTAAATATTTTGTTACATTCATTGATGACTATAGTCGCTTTACATGGATTTACTTCTTGCATTCAAAATCTGAGGTGTTTGCTACGTTTAAAGTTTTCTTAGCCTATGTGGAAAATCACTTCTCCACATCCATTAAAACACTACGTACGGATTCAGGTGGTGAATATGTTTCTAATGAATTTCAGACCTTTTTGCAAAACAAAGGGATACTTTCTCAAAAATCATGTCCTTATACACCCCAACAAAATGGTGTGTCTGAGAGGAAAAACAGACATCTTCTAGACATTGTTCGGTCACTCCTCTTAGAATCCTTTGTTCCACCAAAATTTTGGCCTGAGGCTCTGTCCACAGTAGTTCATGTAATAAATAGGATACCCTCACCGCGTATAAATCATGAAACACCTTATTTTCGTTTATTTCATAAGCATCCCACTTATTCTCATCTCCATGTTTTTGGGTGTGTATGTTTTGTTCTTCTTCCCTCGGTTGAACGAACAAAACTATCTGCTCAATCTTCAAAGTGTGCCTTTTTAGGTTATGCGAATGACCAAAAAGGATTTTTATGTGATGATCCCAAGGTCAAACGTATCCGGATTTCTTGTAATGTTGTGTTTTTTGAAAATCAATATTTTTTCCCTCATCATCTAGATCATGATACTTCTCATGTGTTTTCACTTGTTCCTGACTTTGCTGATCCTCCGATTCCACCTACGGAAAATATTAGGCCTATTCTTGTGTATGACAGACGTAGACGGGAAACAACTATTGCACCTGAGCCCCCTGATATATCATCTTCCTCGGCACTTGACCCAACACCTGCTCCAGACATCTCTCAGTCAGTCCCTCGTCGCTCATCCAGGGTTTCCCGTCCCCCTGATCAGTTTGGCTTCACCCATACATCCTTACTTGCTACTCTATCCTCTGTTCATATACCTAATCATTTTTCCCAAGCAGTGCAACATGAGTGTTGGCGTCAGGCCATGCAGGAAGAACTTGACGCATTGAAGGTTAATCACACGTGGGATGTTGTTCAATGTCCTCCGTCCATCAAACCCATTGGCTGTAAGTGGGTTTTCTCTATCAAGCTCCATCCTGATGGTACTTTGGCCCGTTATAAAGCTCGATTGGTAGCACTTGGCAACCGTCAGGAGTATGGCATTGACTATGATGAGACATTTGCTCCGGTCGCCAAGATGACTACTGTGCGTACAATTCTTGCTATTTCAGCATCACGGTCATGGCCTCTTTATCAGATGGATGTCAAGAATGCCTTCCTCCATGGAGATCTAAAAGAAGACGTGTACATGCGTCTTCCTCAAGGATACGACTCTACTTCTAAAAATGAGGTGGCAAAGCTCCGTCGCTCTTTGTATGGACTTAAACAAGCACCCAGAGCTTGGTTTGAGAAATTCCGTGCTACTCTCATTCACCTTGGATTTGCTCAAAGTCCTTATGATCCGTCACTATTCATCAGTAAAACTGCTCAAGCTACCACAATACTTCTCGTATATGTGGATGATATCATCATTACGGGCACTCACAGTAATATGAAACAGAGTCTTCAATCTTCACTTCAAGCTGCATTCCATATGAAAGATCTGGGTCCGTTAACATATTTTTTGGGCCTAGAGGTTCAACAGTCTAAGAAGGGACTGTTTCTACATCAACATAAGTATGCTACTGACTTAGTTGACCTTGCTGGCCTCCATGTGGCCACACCTGTGGATACTCCATTGGAAGTAAATGTGAAGCTCAGGAAAGATGACGGGGATCTCCTATCCGACCCCACATTCTATAGACGCTTAGTTGGCAGTTTGGTCTACTTGACCATCACTAGACCAGACATCTCATATGCTGTGAATGTTGTTAGTCAATTCATGACAACACCGCGGCATCACCATCTGGTTGCTGTCAAACGGATCATTCGGTACATTCTTGGTTCCTCGACACGTGGATTGTTCTTTCCGGTTGGCACACCATTAACACTTACTGCGTATTCTGATGCTGACTGGGCCGGATGTCCGGATACTCGCCGATCCACCACGGGTTGGTGTATGTATTTGGGTGAATCACTCATCTCATGGAAATGCAAAAAGCAAGAACGAGTCTCACGATCCTCCACTGAATCTGAATATCGTGCTATGTCTGCTGCCTGTTCCGAAATCCTTTGGCTTCGTGGTTTCCTTACAGATCTTGGTTTTCCTCTGCCCTCAGCTACCCCACTTCATGCGGACAATACTAGTTCCATCCGTATCACTGAGAATCCAGTTTTTCATGAACGTACGAAGCATATTGAGGTAGATTGTCATTTTATTCGAGATGCATATGATCGCAAGATCATTAGTCTTCCTCATGTCTCGAGTGAACTCCAACTTGCAAACATCTTCACCAAAGGATTGCCTCGGCCACGTCATGAGTTCCTGGTTCGCAAATTGTTACTAGTTGACCAGCATCAACTTGAGGGGGGATGTTAGCACCATCTGACCCAAGGCCCATGTACAATAGGCCCATACTCATATATCACGTGGGATTAGTTGACTCATCACCAATCTGTTTATATTCTCATTCCATGTATAGAAGATTGTAATTTATATTCTTTATATTCTTTCCTCATACATAGATTGTAATTACCTTGATTAAGGCTAGTAATCATTATAAGTAAAGAAAGGACTGATCAACCAGATCATCCAATATTCCAAAGCTTCTTGTCTTCATCTCAAAGTTCTGAATCTGACAGAGGAAACGGTGCATCATCTTCTAATTCACAGTAGTTTTGCTGATAGAATTTGGTCGGCCATTCTTTTGATGTTTGATATGCAATGGGTGATGCCAAGATATGTTGAAGAGCTTTTCTTTCATTCGAGGTTGGGTTGCAAGTCGGCTCGTGGCAAGATTCTTTGGAAGTTGATGTTGTATGCAACGCTTTGGAGGATATGGCTAGAGAGGAATAATATAGTATTTCAGAATAAAAGTCCCTCGGTGGCAGAGATTGTTGAGTCTATTGTTTGGTATGTGTCTGAGTGGGTGCGCAAGAAAAAGGAGTTTAATGGTGTTCATTTATTTGATCATAACAAGTCTTGGGCAGCTATTTTAATGGGGATTCAGATTACTACGCATTTGAAGATAGTTCCATGGATATGCCCTCCTATGGTAATCCTAAAGCTTAATTTAATGGTAGCTTCATTAAATCTATAAGTAGAGGAGGAATTGGAGGTGTTCGTCGAGATTGGTCTGTAAACATTGTTAGGAGCTTTTCAAGTCGAGTGGAATGCTGGAATACTAATGAAGCTGAAGTCTTTGCTCTTCTGATTGGTTGTCTTGAGTTGCATCGTTTGGATGGTTTTAATGTTAATCATTGAAGGTGATTCTTTCTCTACAACTCAATGGGGGTCAAGAAAGACTTCTTTTCCATGGCATCCGGCAGATTGGGTTGAAGAAATTCAGGATATTTCAAGTCTGTTGGAGGCTACTTTCATCATGCTCTTGAGGCAAATTCCGAGGCAGATAATTTGGCAAAGGAGGGAGTTTTTCTCAATTCAATGACCTTTTTTTTGTTTAGTTTTCTTGGTTTTTCTATTTTTGTAATTGTTCTTCTTTTCCTGTTTTCAGGGAGCAATGCAATCTTATAGTTATCAAAAAAAAATATATATATCCAAAAAGTATGCTATTGATGATCCATAGCCGAACCGATGGAAACAAAAGTGCCAATCAAAGATCAAGTTGGAACTTGATCCATAATAGTGAGAGGATTAGGTTAAAAAATCTGGCTCAAAGACCGATGATCAAATCCATAGACAAGAGAGCCGATCCAAATACAGATAATTTAAGCTAAAAATAGAAAATTTGATCGAATGACAAATGATCAGATCGAATAGAAGATGACACTGCTGATTCTAGAAGAAATTAAGTACGTAGATTGTCAGATGGCCAATTACGGAGTAAGTTGGAAGTATGAATGGTAAGATGGAAGGGGTGGCATTACTGATGATGTAGATATTTGTGCCATTCACTAACAGTTTGAGCTTTTGGTGTTACTGGTTATTAACATGGTATCAGAGCCAGAGATCACAAGTTGGAAACCCTTGGGAGGCAAATTACCTCCATCTTTATGTCTGGTATGTTCCGTTTAGTCCGTCTCTCGGGTTTCGAATTTAAACGGGAAGGAGGGCTGGATTCTGCATTTTCTTCCTAGGTTTGTTTATCTCTCAGTATCTTAAGAGGGATTTAATTTTTTTTCTTCCTTTAATGGCAAATAAATCAAGTTGTCATGAAGCCCGAAAAAATAGAGTCCTACCTCTACAGCTTCCTTCCCAAACAGAATCGTTAATATCGCACGATTCACTACGATTCGAAACGAATTGTAAGATATCTGCTTAAATACGATTAAGTAAGTCGATACGGATCGGTTTCCTTCTGATACGATTTGAATCGCAAATCGTGCGATTTTAACAACTATGGTGCCGTTCACTAATAGTTCGAGCTTTTGGTGTTACTGGTTATTAACAATTACCAGATGGGGTTTTAGAGAGACATCAATATGTTGCAGAAGTCAATGATTCCCAAAGAATATGGGTCTGGGATGATCTGGACCCGAGCAACAAAGATAGATGAGAGAATGATAATCAAAGGTGGGGTTTTAGCTTTGCATGAATACAGTAGCCTCTGGATTTTGATGCGTTCTAGCAATAAAGCAGTCAAACAGAAACTGTGCTTCTGTTCTTGTGTCATGTTACAATCAAATGCCAAATCAAGCAGTGACAAGGCTGAAGCAATGATGACAGTGAGGATTGGATTAAACCGCAGATGCATAGGAATGTGTGGATGCAAAGAAAAGAGTACAAAGATGATCAAATCACAACAATGGTTGAAAGAGGGACAAATCGAATTTGGAATGGCTGATGAGTTCTGAGTTGGCTCTGATACAATGTTGCAGATCAGATTAGACCAATAAAACTGCCAATTATTTTCGTTTAGACAATAGGTGCATTGTATATAGTCATATCTTATTAGTTACCCTACTAGCTAACTAGGGTAACTAGGGTAGGGTAGGTGGGTGTGTGTGTGTTAGTTACCCAAGAATCTAAGACAAAGCACAAAATAATAACAGATGTTATCATTAACAAGGATTATAATAGCGGTTGCGATGGGCATATCAGCCGATCAACAAGCAATGTGCATAGCGGCTGATGAATAGAACGTAACGAGCAAAACGTAGCGGTTGCGGCGATACATAGCAACATAGTGGTGAGAGTTTTTTTTCACTAGCAAAAAATAATAAAAATCTTGGGGAACAGCCAATCTTTTTTTTTTTTCTTATTCCTTTTGTGATTTGGAACCAATATAAGAGTAGAGACAACTTTAGGAAAGGCTATTGGGGAGAAAAATAGGGATAATAGTGCTTTAAATTAAAACTACCTGGCTTGGCAAGGTTTTATACAGTAGCAACGATATTTATAATGTGTAGCAGCCATGGCCGATACGCACGCTCGATATATCGACCGCTGCATATGTTTTGTTCCATGATCATATTAATTGATACAGTAATCCTAATACAATCTAACCAAACCAACGAGATCTCACTTATCTTCACATAGCCGCCATTATCATGTCCAAAATCACTCAAGAGTGTCTGCCACGTCTACAGATCCAAACTTCCTAAAGACAAAGGAAAGCTTTGCTAGATTGTAAAACTAAGGCTAAAACACGAAATTAAAAAACAAAGGAGATCAAACTACTCCAAAAGACATAAGTTTAACTCAGATAGTAAACTATCAAACCAATCACTACATGTAGGTATGAGTGTCTGTCTAACGAACCGAAGTTTCGAACCGAACCGAACCGAAATTTTTTATTTGGTTCGGTTATACGGTTAAATTGGTTAGGTTCGGTCAAGATTTACAGCAAATTTGGATAATAAAGTTTGGTTCGGTTTTGGATTTTTTTCACCAAATTAACTGAATTAACCGAATTAATGTTATTTTTGTCTATGTAATCAGTTATAAACTTGATAGATGCCTAAACTCTTAAGGCTGATAAACTGTTGAATACTTGGCTTTAATATCTTTTTTATTTTGAATATTTAGAATTTGCTAGTTGTCTATACTTTGGGTTTTTTTATTATAGAAATGTTCCCAACAAATTTGGGCCCCATAACAAAGCCCAACATATGGCTTTTCGACCGAATTGACCAAAATTTAACAGAAATATTTTCAGTTCGGTCGAATTCGGTTACAACTCATAATTCGGTCGGTTTGGTTCAGAATTTCTGCGACCGAAATATTCGGTTCGGTCAAAATTGCAACCAAAACCGACCGAACCGACCGAATACTCACCCTAACTACATGGTAAAAACTGATACCTTTTTCTGATATTGTCGGATGGCGATACACACTCTTGCCGTTTGCATACATTGATAATTTCATCAACCTCCTGCCTTGATAGTTCATTGATGTCTTGAATCTATTAGACAAAAATGAATCGTTAAGACACTTGCAAACCAAAAGAACATGCATAGGCATCAAAGATGGCCAAAATAGAACAAAAGAAAGGGAAATTATGATCACTCTTAAATTATGATTACCTTGTTAAGCAACAAGGATTTCTCTTCAGCAACTCTCTCGAGAGCAGTCCTCACCGAACTAAGAAGAGAAACAAGTAATGACAATGTAGGCTGTGGTCCTCCACCAGACGTATGATAATCACCAGGAGCATCTGAAACCTGTGATAAAAATTAAATGTTTGACCAGAAACAACCAAACTGGTGCAGGGAGAAAACACACATTTAAATAAATTATATCTTTAAAAGTATAAGTTTCCCATTTCCCCAAATCTCCAACCAATTCTAAACTGTTTTGCATAAAGTTCGAGTGTTAATTCACTTTAATGCAAGACATTGAATGCACCACGGTCACAGTGAGTACAAAGAAACTAACTCAAAGCTTCCTAGTCCACAAATTGCAAAGCAGAATGCAAGTACAAAATCAAGGTATGGACTTGACTGGATCCATAAAACTCATTAGAACAAGAAGGATATCTTGGAAAAAAAAAAAAGAATTATAAAACAGTTTGTGTGTAAATGGGTTCATTGAACTCTAAAAGGAGTTCCAGGAAGGATAACCCTGTAATGAGGGATGAATACGACTCCTACAAAAAGAAGAGATTCGCTCATTTCAGAGACTGGATGAAGCAGTGAGGGGGGGAAGGGGAATAGCCAACAGGCCATTGTTCAAACCAAATGGCTTAGGATAGGGAACCTTACAGATCAATAGTCTTGGTCTCACACCACAGACAAGAACAATACAGAGAAAACTCAAATTCTACTTCATATTCAATGTCCCCATTGGAGAAGATTACATCTCCTTAGATAGGCAAACAATCATTGTTCTATCCTAGCATGCTAACCATAACTAAGGGAACACTCCACATAGCAAAGACTGTAGTATAAGGCGGTGCCGATTTCTTCCCCAAGAAGTCAGTTTGAAAGATCAGCTGTAAAAGTGGACTTACTGCTCCTTTGTGGACTTGGACCTTCAGGTATAAAACTTAAGAGGGGGCCCAATAGTTTGGCCTGCATCACTGGGGAGTTTCCAGGATCAATAGCTTTGGAGGTTGCCTCCACACTAGACCTTGAAACCTTCATTTTTATTACATCACCAAATTATAATGTATGGTAACCTGAAGTAGATCCTTGGTCTAATTAAAAACCTGCCCAATTAGCATTAGTAAATGCCTAATGTAGGCATGAGTATTAATGACATATGAGCCTAATGGATTAATGAGAAAAAGCATTAAACCCATGACTAATTGACACCCATGCAAGATTGAGGTTCTTGCAGCCTTTGCAAGACTTAAGCCCCTAGGTCTCGACCATTGCAAGATGCACACACCCAAGAAAAAGAAAACTCCCAAAGAAAATTTGGTTTTTCCCATTAGATTCAGTCCCTAATTACAATGTTGGCAAAGAAAGACCCCAACGAAAAGAAATCTCAATCTTTTATCCAAACTAGTTGAAATTGGGAACTAAAATCATTTAGAAACCAAGGTATATCCCCTCTATAGTGCCTAAAAACACAACTTAGCAGTTGAATTAATTACTAACAATAAAATCTAGAAATTATCTTGCCAAATCTTTTTGGAATATCCATAGTTCTATCAGGCCCCAACATGAACCTATCTCTTGACATAAAGTGCAATGGTGGATGGTCTATGAGACAAGACTATGCATTTCTATGTAAAAAAAAAAAAAGAATTCGCTGCCAAATCCAGAATGTTGATGAAAAGCATTGGGCGGGTATCTTATAGCGGCACAAGAACAATGAACTTGCAGTATTGATGCAAGATGCCCATTCAATCAGTCCAATTGGTTTCGATCAATGGTTCATTGTAACTTCTTTGATAAGCAACATGGTCTCTAAATGAACTAGATTGTACAGATTCTAAACATGGGATACTTTTCAGTGACCATGTCAAATGTAAATGCTTCATCCATACCTTGCTTCAATCGTTCACCTAAATACTTGTTGCAAATTGGCAAGACCTAATCATTTTCATTATCCAAAAATTCATTGAAATTTGGAGGCTTAATCCAATCGACGGTCAGGTCGGGCACATGAATTGCCCAAATGAACGACCATTGAGGCTGGTGCCCATGATTTTCACTCTTGACTATCACCTCGACAGATCACGTGGGACAACCAATCTCAAAAATATATACATACATTACCACAGTATAGGAGAAGAGGTTATATAAATGTGGAAGACTCACAAGTAAGGAAATCAACAATAAGAAAGCCACGAGATAGGAAGAAGAAGAAGATAGATAGAGAAGAACAGTTACCAAATAGGAAGATTGTCAAATCATCCACATATAGATCCTATATCTGGTTGGTTGTAGGCGTTGGTACAAAAAGAAACCCAAGCTCGATAGAACAGCTAAAGACAATCATAATAGGGCAGATAAATGTCCGGGCCTGGCCTGGCGTTGTCCCTATGCTGCCCTCAATACATGCAAGGCCGGGCCCGGGCAGGCGAAAGCCCTAGGAGAGCCTGCACTACCTAGGTCCTTACCCTGCACTCGAGGGCTAGGGCAGGGCCTAGTGCCTAAAAATAAGAAAGCCAATTTTTAATCTGTCTACATTGCCACCAAGCATCAAATGTCAACCAACAATTATCTTGTCTAACCTCTCTTACGAAGGGACCCCTAAGAAAACACTAGCAGAATAGAGGTTGTCTCTAAAAGTCTTTAGTTTTTTTTTTTTTTTTTTATTGGACAAAGTTATATGTGCTTGGGTGACTTGGGTCCTAGACAAATAGTTTTATTTATTTTGTTAAAAAGGAAAAAGGTTAGAGAGTGTTCTATATCATTGTTCTCACAGGAACACTTCCAATTAGTTTAGACTATAAAAAATTAAGAGTTATAATTATCTAATTAAAATGATATTTGGATCACCCCCATACTCTCAACGTCATGCACAAACTACCTTATATGAATTGGTTGAATTGGTTGGCATCCCATGTCAGTTCACAAAGGACAAAGTGTATCCTTATTAAATAATATAAAAAGCCTAAATTAGAAGCAGCAAAATTAAAAGAAAGGGATCGGAAGCAACCGTAAAATACTTGTTGCTTATGCATTTAGTATGATACATAACAAAGCTTGAACAGAAAACACTCAAGGTTGGAGTTCATTTGTCTTTTAAGCATGGGAATTGAAAAGGAGCTTCACCTATGTAAGATACACATCTAAACTATACATATGAAAAGCATATTTCCATGTTTAATTGGAAGCACCATTTTCACATGAACATATGATATGGAATTTAGTTGTTTTTTATTTTTTTAGTTTTCCTAAAAATTGATGAGCATCAGAGATATGAAACTTCACGTCTTGAGGTCTATCATTTGTATGAGAATATTGAAAGGTAAGGATCAAGAATTAGAGGGCCCAAAAATGTGCTGTAGGTAGGGTTTTTTTTTTTTTTTTTTCTTTTCTTTTGGGTGTTTTCACATATATCTTAAGATCCATGAAGATTTAAGATATGAAACTTTATGTTTTAGGTTTATTAGTTAAATAAAAGATTTGAACGGTTTGCAAAGCAATTTTGGGGACCGCAATACATAAAAAATAATAATAAAAAACAAATATAAGAGGGTTTGATGGGTTTTGATCCTGCAATCCATTGCAAGCCGTGAATGTACCATTGCCTCTTTGAGGAGTGACCATGTGAGGTATGTAATCAATTCATGCCTGGAGAGGTGTGAAAATGGCCCCATTTTCACACCAAAATTTATGCATGTGATGTATGATGTAGAGCAAACAGAAGTATCAGTGCTTAAGCATTACAGGTGTAACATTTACATATGTAAATGAGTGCAAACAAGCAACCCCTTAATAAAAATAAATCTCAACCCTTTATCCAAACTAATTGAAACTAAATCAATTAGAAAACTAGATATCTACCTTCTGTACTGCTTAGAAAACATGAGTTATTAGCTGCTTTAATTACTAATAGAGAAATATAAAATATCTTGTAAAATCTTTTGTTAATACATATGAAGCAGCTTCTTGGCCGCTAATGCAATGGTGACAGGGCTATGTGATGAAGATTAAAAAGTTCTTATGGTGCCACAGGCATTGATAAATTTAGAGGCATCTGATCACGCTTGTGAGGTACCTTTTTTATTTGGTAAAACAAATCAGTTACTTAAATGTACTATTTGCGGCCTTTTTTAACAACCAGTCCCCTATTACAACTGTTGGATGTATACTGAGGGCTCTGGAACCAAACAAAAGCCATGAACAAGGCAAGACTGCTCTAACCCATGCACCAGCCCTTCATGGGATTACTGCAGGTCTCGAACTGGGTTCAGACCTGGTCCACATGGTCAACTAGGGCTGCAGACTACAGTGAAGCATGCACACAACAGTTGCTCATTGAGCAAACTTCTGCAAGTTTTATATCCCTTCTTCCTTTTCTTCTTCGACATCGTTGTCGTCTTCTCTCTTTTTTGTTGTTGTTGTTGTTGGGGACTCGAAGTCACGCACTCACACACCCATGTCCCTACCCAGCTGAGCAACAACCAAGGTCATTTTCCCCCTTTTTCTATAATAATAATAATAATAATAATGCTTTGTTTTAGTTTTGTTGAAAAAAATGTATATTTTAGATGATACCAGGATACTTGTACAAACTACAACCCCAACGTATCCGTGTTGGACCAATAAAGAGTGACAATTACACTCGTATCGGTACCCAATATTGCCATTTCTTCTAGGGTATGAGTTTAGCATATCCTACTTACCAAGTCATTATTTCATATAAGTTACTTTAATCTTCTTACTTCTCATCTCTCAATTCAAAAAATACTAGAAATGAACGAAAGTAATAATAACTTCATTAATTCAAAAGTGATCGATCTAAAGAAAAAAATTAGGACACCATATTTGTATCCATGTCCTATATTTTCAAAAGTACAAAGTCGTATCCCTGATCCCCCGTATTCATGTCTGTACTCAGATCAATATCTGGCCATCATAGCATATACTCGGATCAATATCTGGCCAGCATAGCATATAAACAATGAAAAAACAAGAAGCAGTCATTGTTTCAATGTTAGAATACTAAAAATTTGGAAATAAGCTGTTGAAAGAGTTTGAAGGATGGTCAACAAGGTTTTAAAACTCACAATATTTGAAAGAAGAGTGGGGAGGTGGTGATGGGCAACTAGGTTTTTAAACTCACAATATTAGAGAGAAGATGGGCAACAAGGTTTTAAAAATTACAATATTAGAAAGAAGAAGGGGGTGGCAGTGATGGGAAGGACCCAGTCAAGTGGATCAGTGTCATGCCACAGAGCCTCCAAACCTAGAAAAATAAATAATAAAAACAGACTAAATAGATAAAAAACAGACAAATGGTCATTCAATGGTTAGATTTTCTATAAAATATGGTGTTGATTTTCCAAAATCAGAGTAAAAGGACCTCAAAAGCCTCCAACATCATCTCACAAGAAGAAAAAAAAGAGTTGTTAATGCCACATACCAAGCTTCTCCTTCCAAATCCCTTCTCTTTCCAAAATTTCCCTCTACACACCCCATTGTTCCCAAACCCCCTCCACCCCCATTTTCTCTTTCCATTTCCACATCCCTTCTTCCCCCCTCTCCCTCTCCCTGCCGCCAACCTCCGCCCGCCGCCCTCTCTCCCTCTCCCTCTCTCCATCTCTACCTCTTTTCCTCTCCTTCTCCCTGTCTCTCTCCTCTCCCTCCCTCTCTCCCTGCCGTCACCCTCTGCCTGCCGCCCTCTCCCTCAATGTGTTCCATATCTTTGTTCAAACCACTCAGAATAACTGTTATCGTGGCCCTGTCTTTACAATTTATGAATCCATTCATGTGTGCACTCAATCATTAGAGCACCAAATTTCTCAATTGGTTAGTTCAGATCCTTCACAGCTTGGTTTCATGGGAAATTCACAGGGTCCATAGTGGCACCCACAATTTAAAAATCCATAACACAGGTAAAAATGCTCCCTCTTGAGTCTTGCTTGGACCCTAGCCAAATTTCACAAGAACATAGGAAAATTAACTTTTTTTCCATTTTTATTAAGTTGTATTGATCCCCATAGTCTATGCTGATGAAATTGTTATGATAGGCAATGATGAAATGGAGATTAAACATCTGAAAACACACTTGGGAAAAGAGTTTGATATTAAGGATCTGAGAATATTAAAACATTTCCTGGGGATTTAAGTAGCCAAAATGAAAACCAGGATTGAGATCTCTCACTAGATATATGCATTGGATCTGCTAAAGGTAACAGGAAAACTAAGTATCAAACTGGCCGATACAACTATAAAGCAAAATATTGGTCTTGAACTGCATGTTGTTGAGTTGTGAATGATCCTCGCTCATACAAGAGGATAGTAGGTAAACTTATCTAACCATCACAGGACTTGAGATATCAACACAGCGTGGTTAGCCAATTCATACATGCTTGAAGAATTGGACACCTAAGTGTTGTTTATCATATTTTGAAATACTTTAAGGGTATCTAGGTCATGTATTTTGTAGATATTCCATCATTGTTTAGATGTATGAGCTTTTATTGATGTAGTCTGGACAGAACCAAAAGCAGACCACTGTATACTGTTCCGTGGTTGAAGATGAGATTGAATCTTCAAAGAGTAAAAACCAACCAGTTGTTGCACATTCTAGCTAAGAGATTTGAAAATATTAGAACGTAATCCTATGCAAGGATGAAAATAATGGTAGTGGCGGGCGTAGCAGCCCTCCATTAAAATGCTATGTAGCGTAGCGGTGCGATTTGAAAAAAGCGTCAAAAAAATCTGAAATTTTTTGTAGAAAATCTAGAATATTGGAAAATGAGAGAAAATGGTTTTTTTTTTGCAAAAGTAAATAAGATAAGGGGGCGTAGCGGTCCCCTCATTGTATGAGGTCCTGTATCGCAGTATAAATAAAAAATAATAGTAATGATCAATTTTTTTTACATGTATTCATGTTTCTTAGTTATGCGAACTTAGAAATTAATGAAAGGCCCGTAGAAAAAAAAAAAAAAAAAAAAGAAAAAACTATGTCATGAAGTGAAGAATTAAGACTTAAGAGTACCAAGAGAAAAGAATACATCTACTAAAGGGGGTGTCTAATAGGATGTACTTAGAGAAGAATCCTTGAGAAGAACTCTCTGTGTCGATTATAATTCGGCGAGATCATGTGCTTTTTGGTGTTCTTTTAAATATAAAAGCGTAGATGAGTTGCGTAGAAATGTTATTTACAGAGAAGAAGAAAAGAAATAAGTCTCATTATACATTTTAAAAAAATTTGGAAAGTAGGAATCTGTCTCACTTTGCAGCAGCCTATAGCGGCCTCGTAGTGGGCGTAGCAGCCCCGTAGCGGCTGCTACGGATGTGAACGGCGATAAATACCATTTAGCATAGCAGTCTTCACCGCTACGCCCGATATAGCAGCTGGCGTAGCATCCGCTATTTTGATCCATGATCCTATGGATCGACATCTTGATTTTATGGTTGCAATTCATACTTCTGCAAATCTAGTATAGCATTATGCAAAGAGAAAGCTGAAGTTGATTTCCATTTTATTTTTGAAGTAGCAAAGAAAGAAGTACAAAATGGAGTATGGAGGGAATAAGGATCGAGTAGTTAATTTTCTTATGGAAAGTGTTACAAGCAGAAAATCATCTAATCACTAGGCCAAGCTGGGCATAAAAATTATCGAGGCACCACCTTGAGGGGAACTGTAAAAATATATACATAGGTCTGTTTTGCAACTTGAGAAATCAAGGGATGCTAATATGTAAATACTGGGATTTTCATTGATAAAAAGTAAACGCAGGTCGCCATGCCGGGCACATCCAAACCTAATTTCAAGAACTCTCTCCAACTTCCTTTTATTCTACTTCTCCATGTTTCTCTTCTTTTCCTTATCTTTCTTCTCTCTCTTTTTCGTTCAAACTTGTACCAAAACCTACAAGCAAAGCTCCGATTTACAATAAGGACCGGGTTGCTTGTTAGTATAGGGGTAGATAGCTGCCTTGATCAGTGTCTTAAATATTATGATCCCGACATTCAGATTGCTGAAAAAATACGGTGGGATAGATTTCTCTATAGGTTCATGCTTGATGCTTGATGTGTCATACTGACACAAAATTCGCCAAAACAATTTCTCTATTTGGTAATAAGGTCACATTGTTTCGCATTGTTTCCTACATTCAACTGAAGCCCTCCGTTTTGTTAATTAGTTACACACTTAAGTATAGAAGTCTAGCATTGTGCCACTAAAGTATTTACAGTTGCTACCAATTCATCTTCCCTGCTGTTTTTTAAATCCACTCAAGTTGCGCACTAAAATATTTTGTTTTGTATCTCCAATTTCTCAACCATTTGGCCCAAAAGCCTTTACTCCAAAATTCTTGTTTACTAACTACCTCCAATGTTCTAGTTATCATTTACCATGTTATCTTAAATCGAATTGTAAAATGAGAGTATAAAAATGTGGAGGATTTATAAAAAAAAATTTATAAAAAATAGCAAGTGCCAGAACAAATATATGAAATGACACTACCATATATTTCAAAGGCAGTTGTTCAAAAACGGAAACAAACCTCTAAGAAGTCTGATGAATCAACCAATGATGTTAGGCAGCATACAAATCTTAAAATTGGAGAGTCGATAATTCGTTGCTTATCAATATCTACAGGGACATCTTTGTGAACCTTAGCGTCAGCCAGTCTGAAACTCCCCTGAAACAGATCTTTGCATTAAATTAAGCCAAATTAAAAGCATCAAATGCAAATACAAGAACTACCTTAATCTGCAATCCCACCATCTTGCACGAAGCAAGATGTTCTAATGCACCCATTGAAAACAGAACCTGAGTGCCAAGTTTGCCATAATTGTGACCAATTCTTAACAGCAAGGCAAGTGCAGCCTCAAGAGTACACATTCTTTGCAAGAAATCAAATGAATGCCAACCATCCTACGGAAAATGGCAGATAAATTATCAATAAGTACATAACAAATGTAATATAGATGTTATATGCCACCATAGTAAATAACAAGCTATGTCAGAAAAATATTAGTATCAAGAGTCAAGATATGCACCAGGATGAAAGAAAGCAGCATCATAAAGAAAATAGTTCTCAAAATGATGGAATAGGCAATTGCATGAAACCGTAAAGAACAAATACACATGGAAATTCAGGGAGTTAAGCTATAAAAGGTAGTTTCACATTGCCCATGTCAACCCTTACATGATAACCAGCGAAAGAAGAAAGAAATAGAAGTATAGAACATTCAGCAATAGAATAACACAAGTTGAACACATAAATAATACACCCCTTTTAACAGTAGGCATAAGGTACCTATAATGCCCAGATTATCAGGGACATGCCAAGGATACAGCACGAACACTAATTTTATGCAAAAAATGAAGCATCGATACAATACAGCACGATATGTTGCCTATTTTGAAGCATCTGATTCTGGATATCAAAGCTAAGCATATGATTTCTTTAGGAACCAATTTCAAAACATCAAATGTAGACATGTCCGTGGGGTACCACTGTTACCTTAACTGTATGAGAATATCTGCAGGATCTATTTTAAAATGTTCTGGTAACATTGCAAAAAAATGTAAACTTCCAAAATGCTCATTGCTCAATAATACAATGTCACAAAATGCTGGTGCCATAAATGAAACGCAAACATAAGACACCAATATGAACAAAGCAAACACTGAAATAAAGGAATGTCACACAGTAGTAACAAGATTAAATATATTGGTATCGGACGGTGTGTCAGCAGTCTGCAAATAATCTCTTTGATTATAGATGAAATGTATCACTGGTTAAAGGAGCGATCCATCTTTGGACAAAAAGGGCTAAGAAAAATGCATATTAACTACAAATATAGAAATTCATATATCCATAAATGAAAACTGAAAAATGCAATTCAGATTTTACATAGAATTTTCCAGAGAATGTACATGCTCTAGTATTGTTACAATTTTCTCTGCATTTTATTTCAAATGATTTATATTTGTAATAAAAATGTATAAACACAACAAAGCTTAAAAACTTTGCCCCTTTGAATCAGCCAAGTTGAGTTCCACGCGACTCAGCAAAGTCAGCCCGAGTCGGGTATGTATTGTAAACCGTTTCAAGGTATACAGCTACGTGCATCCTACTGCCCGTTTACCGTCTAAAAGATAAACAGTGTTTCAAGTTTCATTTCTACCAAGTGCATTCATTACTTCCATCATTGCACCCTTCCTTCTCGAAAATCATAGTGCATCTAATACTTGTGAGAGTCAAAGTCTAAAAAATAGCCGAGTCCGAGTCAACTCAAACTTGGTAATATGCTGTTTCCTTAGAATTTCGCAGGACTGGTGGGCACCACTAGATAAAGTCAGTGTCATATTTACATTTTGCTGGTTCCACCGTCATCTGTGTGATGAATGGCACTAGGCATATGGTATTTTGGGGCTTCCAGTTACTAATTGTTACTTTAAGTGTTAGCACCTTTGTGTTGGCTTTGAGGCAGTGGCATGCTGTGATGGACGGATACTTCAAAATGGGCAACGTATCATGTCGTATCATATCTGATACTTCACTTTTTGTGTGTAAAATCCGTCTCTATGGCCTGTCCTTGCAGTATCCATGTCGTATATGAGCATCATAGGTGGCATGTGATATTAATGGTGAAACTTAAAACTGGAAGATCAGAGCTAATATCAAGAAAGAAGAGACTGCTCAGAAACCAAAGGGAGAGATTAGAAGTCATGGTGCAGCAAATCTGATGCGGAGCAGTCCTGTCTGAAGAAAGAAGATCACGTGGTGACACAAGCTCTGGAGTTTTTAGAGGCGGTTGATCGCAAGTGTGGGACCAGAACACATGTTTTGAGGGTTTGGATCCATTTCAACAAAACAGTCCCTAAAAAGGCACTGTAATGAACTGTTTTAGCAAAAATAGGCCAAAATTAGAACTGCTATTTTAATTCTGATGGACAGTGGCCACTTATAGATCCTCATTTGACCCAAGAACCCCCCAAATCTGTTTGCCAGACCCTGTTGGCCTTACAACCAGGTCGATGGCAGGATCCAAAAGCTAACCCACATGGCCCACTAGGGCAGTTGAATAAGCCCATCATCTTGCACAGATTTGCTCTTTATCTGTTTTCTTTTCTTGTGGAGTACGGTAGGGCTAGGATTAAATCATTACAATTTCCTCTAAGTAAATGAAAGGTTAGGGTTGTTGTATTAGGGTTGTTGTATTAGGGTTAAAAGACTTATTTGACACCTATTTAATTAATGAATCAGACAGCAGTCAGCATTTTTCTTGGTCAATATAATCAGTTTGCAAAATCAGTCCTTAAGGCTTTGTAAGGGTGGAGAAATCTAAGGTGTGCTTGAAGCAAAGTTAGTTCTCACATATTTGGATGTGCTGGTGTTATTCTTCACCCTCTATTTCTGATTATTTTTGCGGTATTCCAGAAGACCCAAGTTGTGGAATTCTGCACAAACTGCAGAACAGAGTTTCATCGGAGTCGCAATCCTTTTGGTGCAATTGAGGACTGCATTAATATCTCAATGAAAGCATAGAATATTTTGGGAGCTTAAAATCGTGCTTCAGTCATTACGATTTCCGAGAGTAGGAGAAGAGACTAGAATGATTTAATGGCAAGAAGGATGAGCAGTAGAAGTAAGCGATTTATGAAGTTCTCCAGGTAGCAAAGTGGAAGATGGAGATCAGGACCTGGAAGAGATGAGCCACTCCATTATTTTCCGAGGTGGCAGTTCCCAGCTTCTCCCTGGCAAACATACTCTGTTCATTCGATGGACCAGCCATCATCCAATTAATGTGTGACTCAACAGAGCTGTCAGCTCCATCTCCAACAGTGACTTGTCTCCATATGACTCTGCTGGTGACAAAGGTTGCACATGACCTATGCACTATCATTCATCCCGTCAGTGATAAACAGCCGAAAGAAGAGGCAGAGGTCAAAGCAATGAGGATGCCTTCCCCATGATCGTGGTTGGAGAGAGCAGTCTAAGCATGGCATATACTTAGATTATTCAAGGTTCTAAACCCTAGATGCTTATCATCAAGATCAATCAAAATTAAGTTAGCTACTCTTAAAATTAATTGAACATCACATGGTTGGCATGGCATATACACAACTCATCAATTAAAAATATGGTTTAGAATCTCAACTAATAAAACTGAAATCTGAATTAAAAGATGCCAAAAGAGACTACATAGAACTAGTCTAGGGTTTCAATTACACCCTAGCCCTAAAAAGTTTAGCTACTCATATTTGGAATTAAAAACAAAATAGAAAATAGAGCCATAAGTGACAAACTAATAGCAGAACTTGAAAGATTGAAAATACTGAAAATTGTATTATTGTCTGTTCCTCCTTTGGAGATCATACGTCAATATATAGTTATTACAATGCCTTAATCAAGGCTCCAATTTAAGAAACTAACTAATTACAATCAATTTCTATTCTAAGTTAGGAAACCAAAACCTTAATAGAATATGTACAGCTGAATGATATATTGACCAAATCAACCCATGTGTGATATGTGTTGGACTGGATCCTGTTATGGGCCTGGGCCTTGGGCCTGTTTAACACCCCCCCTCAAATAGATGCGGGTGAATCAACGGGCATCAATTTGCCAACCAAGAACTAATGGCGGGGTCGTGGAAGACCTTTGGTGAGAATATCAGCAATTTGAAGTTCAGTGGGGACATGCGGAAGGCTGATGGCGTCGCGTTTAAACTCATCTCGTATGAAATGACAATCAACCTCGATGTGTTTAGTGCGTTCATGAAAAATCGGATTTTCAGTAATCCGAATTGCACTGGTATTATCTGCATAGAGGGGGGTAGCTCCTTCTGTTGGAAAACCAATGTCAAAGAGCAGACCTCGAAGCCAAAGAATTTCGGAGCAGGCAGCAAACATGGCTCGATATTCAGCCTCGGTAGAGGATTTGGAAACTTTTCCATGTTTCTTGCATTTCCTGGAAATCAGACTATCACCCAAAAACATGCACCATCCTGTCGTTGATCTACAAGTATCTGGACAACCAGCCCAATCAGCATCTGAATAAGCTTTGAGAGATAGAGGATTGTTAGATGGAAAAAACAACCCCCGAGTCGGTGTGCGAATAAGGTACCGAATGATGCGGCGAACAGCAGCCATATGAAGATGACGAGGAACAGTCATGAACTAACTCATTAGGTTGACTGCAATGAGATATTAGGACGGGTGATCGTGAAGTAGATCAAGCTACCCACTCTGGCGATATGCGGTAGGATCTGGAAGAAGAGCACCCTCCTCTTTACTGAGCTTGACATTTAATTCGATCGGTCTATTGACTGGAGCGGAAGAGGTAAGGCCAGCCAAATCAATAAGATCAACTGTGTATTTGTGCTAATTTAGAACTATACCCTTAGGCGATTGATGAACTTCAAGACCAAGGAAATAATGTAAGGGGCCTAGATCCTTCATTTGAAATGTCTGATGAAGAGAAGCTTGGAGTGCCTGAATCATCTGTGTATTGGGACCAGTAATGACAATGTCATCCATGTAGACTAGGAGCACAGTAATCCCGGACGAAGCATGATGTAGGAACATGGAAGGATCATACTGGCTAGGATGAAAATCCAAACGGAGAAGAGCAGCTTGAAATTTCTCAAACCATGCTCGAGGAGCTTGCTTCAGACCATAGAGAGAGCGACAAAGCTTAGCAACCATACCCTTCCCAGAGGAGGACCCTGGAGGTAGCCGCATATAAACATCTTCTTTGAGATCACCATGAAGAAACGCATTTTTTACATCCATTTGATAGAGAGGCCAGGACTGAGATGCAGCAACAGCAACGGGAGCAAAGGTCTCATCATAATCAATGCCACATTCCTGCCGATTTCCGAGAGCAACAAAGCGTGCCTTATACCGATCTAGAGTGCCATCTGATTTTAACTTAAGAGAAAAGATCCACTTGCAGCCAATAGGTTTGACACCCACAGGAGGGGACAATATCCCACGTATGATTTTTCTCTAAAGCAGCCAATTCATCTTGCATAGCCTTGTTCCAACATGTATCCTGCACAGCCTAAGAATAGGATTAGGGAATGGAAGAAGAAGACAAAGTGTCCATTAAGGAAGTATGGGAAAACCCATAGCGGTCGGGTGGGACCGAAATGCGAGTGGAGCGACGCAATGAAGGAGGGCCAGATCGACCAAGTGCCGGAGGTGGACCGGATGCCGGAGGAAGATCAGGAGGGGGATCCCTGGGAGGCGCTTCTCTGTTCTGTCTGTGATACACAAAGTTAGGATTAAAATGAACAACTGAGGTGTTGTCAGAAAAACCAGGTAAAGACACCGAAGAGGATTCAGGAGGATCAATGTGTTTTTGAAAAAAATACTGTTGTTCAAAGAAAACGACATTCCTAGAGGTACGGAAACGACGAATGTGAGGATCATAACAAAGAAACCCCTTCTGGAAGGGTGCATAACCTAAAAATACACACTGACCTGATTGTGCCGTTAGTTTAGTCCTCTAAGAAGGAGGCAAGTGCACGAAACAAATGGAGCCAAAAACATGAAGATCATCATAGGATGGAGAGGTCTTGTACAATCGGTAATATGGGCTTTGATTCTCAATGGAGGTTGTGGCATACGATTGATAAGATGAGCTGCCGTACCCAGTGCCTCAACCCAAAAACGGGTAGGAACCGATGATTCAAGAAGAAGGGAACGAGTGACATCAAGGAGATGTCTATTTTTCCTTTCAGCGATTCCATTCTGCTGGGGAGTATAAGGACAAGATCTTTGAGAAATAATACCTTTGTTTTGCAAAAACTGTTGAAAATCTGAGGAGACATATTCTCCTCCTGAATCAGATCGCAAGATTTTAATGCAGGTGGAAAATTGATTCTCAACATAAGCTAAAAAGAATTTAAAAACATTAAAAACATCAGATTTTGAATGCAGAAAGTAGACCCATGTGAACCGACTGAAATCATCAATAAAGGTCACAAAATATTTGTAGTAAGCGTGGGAAAGAGCTGGAGCAATTCCCCATACATCACTATGAACTAAATCAAAACACTGAGAGGTGTGTGAAGTGGAATGAGGAAACGAAAGAGTTTTGCTCTTTCCCATTTTACAAGTAGCACAATCAAAAGGCATACAAGAAGATAAACCAATAGATTTATTTAATAAATCAGAATTTAACATAAGGGACAAAGCCTTGGAATTAGGATGTCCGAGTCTATTATGCCACAACCGGCAATTATCTCTAAAAGAAAAACAAAACACATTATTGTCAAATTGATTCCTAGAAAATTTAGAAAGATCCAGCGGAAATAAGCGATCTCCTTCCCGGACATCTGGTCCTGCACAACACAACCAGAAGAAGAAAAAGAGATACTACAATTATTTTCAACAAGTTGCCCGATGGACAATAGATTGGAAGTTAAATTAGGACAAAGATAAACATTTCTCAATGGGATGGGACCAGGGATATCTCCGATAGTAGTAATAGGAACATGTCCGCCGTCAGCAGTTTGTATTTGAAGATGGCCATTGTAACTTGTCATATTGGAGAGAGGGGTATGGGAATACGTCATATGATTAGACGCCTCGGAATCAAGGAACCAAGTAGAAGATGAAGGGGACTTACCTGAGAGACCAAAGGAAGAGAGGGCATTGATAATCATTAAATCCATAATTCATCCTAAAATGATACGTAAATGTGCAAATTCATGAACTCAACACATATTCAGCAATCGCACATTCAAGGTGAAATTGACGTGCTGAATTATCTTGATGGTACACTTGCTGCAGATACCCCCCCCCACATGTCTTTGGATGTGGAGTAAGGTTTGAGGTTCATGATCAGATGAGGCTCGACAGATCCTAGAATCCAGGTTTTGATTTTGGCATCTTTGGTATGCCAAGAAGAAATCTTTTTCTCATCCTCAGTAGGTTTAGGATCGGTGCCAGAGACAAATCCCCACAATTCTTTGGCTTCTAAGTAGATTTGAAATTGAAAAGACCATGCAGGATAATTTTTTCCAGTGAATTCAATCAAGGTAACCTCAGATTTGTCCATCGTAAATCAAGATTGAATCAAAAATTGATCTAACAAATAAGAGAAACAATATTCTGTTTTTTAACCTAGAGACAGACGAGCTTCCTGTGTAAAAGAATCACCCCAGATGACAGAGAGCACAAAAAAAAATGCAAATAAACACCCCAGACGACCAAAAAAATGGCTGTAGATCCACTACGTGGGCCCCACAGATGGATCTGGCCTTAGATCAGAAGATTGATCTGGGAAAGCCTTCTATTTTGGCTTCTATTGAAACAGGTTTGAATTGATTCTGCTGAAAATCCAAGATACTGGACGGTCTTGATGAAAACAATGTAAATTTCAAAAAAAAACACTTGAGAATGAGTAAACGACCAACCTGGAGATGCTAAAAAATCCTGAAAAAATCGTCAATAATCCTAGGAGTACCAGGCGACCATGACTGTATGGTTTTTGGAAGATGAACTGATGATCAGGGGTGGGCCACCAATGTGATACCAACTGTCGCAGAGTGTGAATGACGCTGGAATTCTTGAACAGATGCCTGGATCTGTTATTCTGCACGAGGAACAGATATTAACTCTCTATCCTACTGCCTTGAGGCTTTGGAGGAGAAGAAACTAGGTGTTCTTGAATATGTCCTCTGATACCATGACAAACTAATAGCAGAACTTGAAAGATTGAAAATACTGAAAATTGTATTATTGTTTGTTCCTCCTTTGGAGATCGTATGTCAATATATAGTTATTACAATGCCTTAATCAAGGCTCCAATTTAAGAAACTAACTAATTACAATCAATTTCTATTCTAAGTTAGGAAACCAAAACCTTAATAGAATATGTACAGCTGAATGATATATTGACCAAATCAACCCACGTGTGATATGTGTTGGACTGGATCCTGTTATGGGCCTAGGCCTTGGGCCTATTTAACAATAAGAACTCTGAATATTGAAGAAGAAGAAGAATTCTACCAGCAGCTTTTTCTCCTTTTCCTCGCTTCGAAAGCTCTCCAAAAGATGCTCCAAAGGTGCTCCCAATAGTGTTGTATGGCTGCTAGGGTTTGTGGATGATAATGGCTGGTTTTTAGATGGTTTGTGTGATGTTTTATGGCTGGGTAGAGTGCTGAACGTGCACTGTTCATATGCCTATTATAGGTCTTGCAAAAGCATCTCTTTAATGAGGAATCTCCTCCTTTTTAGGCTTCTCTCCTTGTATGATTAGATCTCCATCTTTCTTTATAAGTATGCTTCCTAATTAGATTAGAATAGGAGTCTTCTTTTCTTAATTAGCAGCACTTTCTAATTCTAATCTTACTTGTATGTTCTTGACAATTCCTCACACGGACCTACAAATCTGAATTTAGTTGCAAGGAATTAAATCTGAACTTTTATCATAAAAGTGGGCCCTATTTGGTGCGTGCAACATAAGTGTGGGACCCCTCTTTTAGGACTTCTATCTTGACTTGAACTCTTGCTCCAAATTTTTCTTTCTCTCTAGACAATAAGATAAAATAAGCAATACCTTATGATACATATTCCAATGGAAATGTAACGGGAAGCCCAACACCTTTGAAACATCAGGGGTCCTTGGATAGAAAGATAGTAAAAATGAATGCAATGCCTTTGTAAGAGCTATTTTCATATCATTAATCTGCACCACCTATCCACACTTTTTGTGGACATCTCATTGGGTGAACATATTTTAGTCTTCTCCTTTCAATGTAATAAGGTTCTTTCTTCTAAAAAATAGAGAAAAAAGTGTCGCCGAAAGGAAAAGGGCGATGATAAAAATGTACATTGTACAAGACTCCAAGCCCAACCATCGAGCCAATCGGGGTCAGTAATATAACAAGTTCTCGAAGAGGAAGATACTCACCAACATAGTGATCTACCCAAGATATACACAGCATTAGCAAAACTTCGACCGAGATACATTATAGAGGTAGCATTTTTGGATTTTCACCAAACATAATGTTATAATGACTACAAACAGAAATCCCATTGTTCGTTCAACCTTCCTCCTATACACAAAACATTTAAGTTGCCTTCTACCGACATTTTAGGCATCATCCACGGAGGGGAATCCTCGCCGGTGTTCCTTCAAATCGTGGAAAACCCAGGTTCGGCAGACTTCTGAGGTGAGGAAAGAGGATTTTGAAAATCTTCAAAACCAATAATTCCTTGATTCCAAACCCCACATCATCCTAAAAAAATACCCCAGAGCAATTAATCATCATTTGTGGACTTTGTGTGCTCAGTACCATTCATCCTATTCAGATGGCCAAAACTGGCTAAAAGATAAATTTTGGCAGCTTGACTCGTCATGGATCATGAGAAAAACTCCAGATCACTGATTTTCCATAACGCAAAAAAGAAAAAAAATAAAGGACCTTTTTGGCAGTCCACATTTTTCCATTTTTTTTATTCAAGTGGGTCCCTAAAAAAGTATCCAAACCATTCATCATTTCCAAAAGATGATGCACATAGACCTCATGCCACATGTGTAGGGCCCAAGCTAGTTGAGATTTAATGAGTTGTAACTAGGATATGATTCTAGTTTGACTACTATCCTAGCTTATTTAGGCTTCTTAGCCCCTAAGAGTTTGTTTTCTTATTTATGTGGCATTATAGAAGTTGGAATTTCAGAGTTTAATAGAATTGGATTTTCCCATTCAGGTGCGTCCTCATTATTGTCACTGCGGAGTCATGTTGAAATGTCTACGGACAAGTACTTCGGCACCCCATGCAAGCCCTTACCCTAAGGCCTGCATCAAAAGGCCAACATGGATATGAGGACAAGTTTTAGTTGTTGAAACATTATGGATTTTGAGATATATGCAGAAAAGTTTAGACCCCAAAAATTAAAAAAATTTATTCCTGTGGGACCCATTTGCACGATCCAAAACGCTCATCGTCTCTAGAAGGTAAAAAAGAAAAAAATGGCTAGGGTGAAATTTTATGGCTTCATTCACCACAGATTGTGGGAAATTGCGAAAAATGTAGAACCATTAGATGGCGTATAGTGTAGATAGTAGGGTTTTGCGGTTGCCTAATGCAGAATGCAATGATTCCTCCCCTCAAAAATCCTCATCAAGTATAGCCTAGTTCCAGGGAACAAAGGAATCCTCTATTAGAGGATTCCTCTCATCCAAGGTGGATAGTCCATTCCTCAGGCAAATGTATCCACCCATCCATATTTAATATGTTCCATTGCTGCCCCCCATATCCCACACATGCAGCACAATCTAGAGCAGGGAATACCTCTGTTAGAAATGACTATTGCAACATGAACACTGTTCAAGACAGCAGCCCAAATGAAATGGACCACTTTCCTTGGTTCAAGCAGCCTCCATATTGCCCTCCAAAAACCTTCCACCAAGGTAGTGTGTTTAGCACTAGTCAAGCTCAATAACTCCCTTTAGCTAAATAGCATCCCGAGCAGTTTTGCGACCATACCAACTTATCCACCTGCTTTGTGATCGGTTAAGTGAATAGCTTTAAGACTCTTCACAACCAGCACATCCCATATCTTGTGCACCATTGGAAAATGCCATTTTTAGGGTTTCCCACGATGATATCAGCAACCTTTTCGAAGCGATCAACCCATGGTGCAAAATAGTGGCCGCTACGTAGCGTAGCAGCCGCATTATCGGCCGTAGCGGTCAAGGCCGTTACGCTAGTTTGAAAATAGCGGCGCTACGGTCTAAAACCTAGTAGAGTCAAACAATTTTAATTTTAAATATTGGTTTTCCTATTTCTTCTCCTCAATAGCCTTAACTAAAGTTGTCTCTACTCTTATATGGTTTCAAATCACAAAAAAAAAAAAAAAAAAAAAAAGATTGCCCATTATACAATATTCAGTTTTTATACCACTTAAAAAATTCACACCGCTACACTGCTACGTGTCACCTTAACTACTACGTATCGCCCGCTACATAGCATTTTGACCACTGGCCGTTACACCCGCCGCAACTGCTACTTTGATCCTTGGATCAACCTGATGGATATTTAGTGCGATAACCTGCACGTTTACACCACCCGCAACGCCCCAATTCAAATCCTCACCCACCCAAACTTTCCCTAAGAGTAGGCATCTAATGAAAGAATTGGAGAAGAACACTTGAACTCAAGTTAAGAAAGCCCACCACTCTAGCAAACACCATAACCTTTTTACTTTCATCCTCAGTCAAGCCTTTGAAACAACAACCACATACACGAACACAGTTTACATCATTTTTCTAATCGTCTCCCATTCTTCTTAGCAAGTCCCCTAACATGTCACCCAAAAAAGGTCATTACCCAATGCGAGTCCCGCCGAAGTAGGGTCCTGCGAGGATACTGACCGGAGACAAACCTAACCTTTGGCAATTTCACACAGTGGCTGCTCCCAGGTTTCTAATTATAGCGGATGGCACCTAAGACTTTTACCATTCCACCAAAGCAATGACCCCTTCATATGTAACAAAAATAACATCATTAAAATATATATCATTCTGCATCTTCTTAGCACGTAAGGAAGTATGAGCATATAGAACATGTTTGTTCAAGTGAGTCGTTATCCTAATTACAAACAACCACCCACTCACATCATAAACATGCTCTCTTTTTTTTAATAGCTTCTTGTGCCGGTTTTCTATGATCCCACTATTCCCACTTTCTAAAAAGAAAAAACAACTTCAGCAACAAAATCATCCTAGAATGTCACCCCCATTAGCTCACCACTTTCATGTTCCAGCGGCCTCATTCTTGACATTGCTGAGCTCAGTGATTATTGTTCTTCGGCTACTGCATTGATTCAAAACTAATGATCATCTTCCCTATCAGTAATATCTTCCCACATTCTTTTAACACTCCTTTTACTTGAACACCAAACAGATTTAAGCACCTTTTCTTTTCCATCAGAGCCTGTTCTTTCAAATTTCAGCAAAACTTGATCTGCCTTTCTACCCAGTACTTTTTATTCCTATAGTATGCAGCACATTATCAGATCTAACCCTAGTCACTCAAGAGAATTAGGATGGAATATTCGAAGCCTCTCAATCTGAGGTGCATTAATGTTTATAGGATGTATTATGTTATTTACAGAAGTTTGTACAGCAGAATTTCTGATTTACAGCAACTATATCCCAATGTGGTGCATTGCATGGTACAGTTCGTATGTGGTCCATTGTATTTGTATGTCATGAATCCATCAATGTGGTGGTCCGCAATGCTATTCAATACCACCCCAAAATTTATCATGGGAAGTCAATGGCCTATAGAATTTACCTTTTTGGGTAAGGTTACACTCGCAATCACATCTAGTAAGTAAATAAATTCAAACATTAGAACATCTAAACTCACCAAAATTTTACTTCAATAGAAATTTTCTTCCATTTTTCAGGTCTTTGAGATGTTTATGTTTAACTATAAAAGTCGAAGGACCCAGTCCAATTCAGATATACAACTTGGTACCAATGGGTATTATTGGTTCCGTTGTAACTGAGCTGTGACTATAACAGTTCATCAAAAGATATCTGGGGTTTTTCTTCTCATGATGTGACATTTCTAAAAACAAATTTCACAACATGCAATGGACGTAGCTGCCGCTACGGAGTGAGACGTACTGCTATTTTCCAAAAAAATCTAAACTGCATACTAAGGCTTGTTTCTTTTCTTCTTCTCTCCAAATAACATTTCTACACAACTCTTCTACCCTTTTATACTTAAAAGAACCCCCATAAAAAAAACAAGATCTCGCTGAATTTCAGTCGATACAGAGAGTTCCTCTCTAAAGGGTTCTTCTCTAGGTATATCCCGGAATTGGTAGAGGTATTTGGTCCCTACACTCAACAAAAATACGTTGTTTGTCTTGATGAAAGTTAATTTGTTATTTGGTTTGAACTTTAAATTTTATTTAAGCATTATTTCATAATTTATTTATCCTTTGCAATATACAGCTGTACTAAATTGCTTAATTGAATTATGAATTTAGAAATACATAACAGAATCGAACTTAGTACAGCTAACCAACATGAAAATATGAAAAAATAAGATCAATTTTGTTTTTTTTAATAGTTATTCAGCAGCACTTCTATACACTAATGCCCCCCACCCCAATCAAAAAAAACAAACCTCCTCTCTCCTCCCTCTCCGATCCCCCATATTAGTTATTATAAGGAAAAAAAAGCATCAAATTCTAACATTTTCCAATATTCTGAGTTTTTTTTTTTATATATTTTTTCAAAAAAATTGACAACTTGTTCAATTCACGCCTTTACCGCTAGTAGCGTTTTAGCTACTAGTCGCTATGCCCGCCGCAATTGCTATTTTGATCCTTGCTGCATGCTACCTTTTCTTACCCAAGAAAGTGTAGTATTGTGTGGTGAAGTTAAGTGGAGACAAAAAAAAAAAAAAAAAGTGCTTTTTAATAAGACTCTCTCTCTCACCTACGGACCCAAGGATCGAACCTTGGTTGTGTGTGTGAAGCTAAGGTACCATCAGCACTCAGCCATGAGTGTGTTGGCGATGTGGCATTCATCTAAACTTTTACTATGCCACACAAGTAAACAAACATGCCCTTAGCTCTGGAAAAAGACCCTAAAATTGAAAAGGAAAAAAAAATATAGAAAAGGAAGAAGAATTTGTGAAAGAGAATTGAACAGTTGTGGTCCCTCGGGTTGGGCAACCACACACATAAATTTTAGTACAACTTTTGTATTTAAAAAGTACGTCCTCCATATTTTCCTAAATGACTAGTTAGTCCATGGTTTCCCTATATTTATGAAATTATCCTACTTTATTTCCTAACACTCGCCCTTAAGTTAGTGTGTATATATTCACTATGCCAGCAGCGAAAAAAACACCACAAAGATTTTTTTTTTTTTTTTTTTTTTTTTTTTTTTTTTTGTCATTGCTTTCGTGAGAAAATCTAGTAATCTACCCTCTAATTACCGGTCCTTTTCTATGCCAACTTGGGACTTTCTTATTGACCTTCTCTTAAAATGGCAATCAACTTCAATGTGTTTTGTAAGTTCATGATAAACTGGGATTTTTGCAATATGTATGGCTGAATACTGCTACAATGCAAGGTCAATTACATCTTTTCCTAAAAACCCAATTGACATAATAAAATATTCAACCATAATAACTGGCAGTTTCCATATGCCATCACTTGAGACTCAGCCTCAGAACTAAATCATGCAACTACTACATGTTTCTTGCTTTTCAATGAGACCAGATTTCCACCAGTAAGGGTTAAACACCATATAGTAGATCTCCTAACAATCTTAGATCCTACATAATTAATCCTTGTTTATCTTGAGCAGCTTCCCTACGGTGCCAAAATTCTTTTGTTGTTTGACAATACCGAAAACTAATAGCTATAATCAGCTCCGTAGAGTATATGTAATATCCTATGTATCCTGGGCCCAGGCTTAGTCTGGCCCAAGTAGTTCCTTAGCTGATCTCTTATTATGAAATTAGAAGTATTACTTGGAATTAGAAGTGTTACTTATAATAGAATTAGTAGTATTCATGTGGATGGGTTTTGGGAAGAAGAGGAGTTGTAAAACAACTCTAAATGGGAAGTTTGAGATGGCTAGGATTCTACATTCCCTTTATATATATATATATATATATATATAGAGAGAGAGAGAGAGAGACAACCAACAACCCATAGACAGCATTCTGCTCTATTTTTCTGGTATTCTGTTCTTCTTCCTTTGGAGAAATTCTGAGAGTGAGACTTGTGGGCTGCAATTTAGGAAAAGGAGAGGAAGGCTGATTAATGTCCTATTTGCGTCCACATATTGCAAAGGCAACGATCGTTTATCAAAGGTGAGTGAATCTTCCTTAATTTTTCAATCCATGTTTTAGTTGATGAGATAAATGCTTGACGAACTCATATGTTGTGGAATTGCTATTTGTGTAAATAGTTTAAAGATAATTTGACACACCCAGGTTCTGGATTGTGGTAGAAAAAGGTTGATTTCTTGGTGAAATAGAAGAGATTGGATTTCCCTTAGTAATCTTGCTTTGGATGATGATTCATGTGGAAAGGGAGGATTGGATGATGAATCGGTGCAATTTTGCACCTAATATTTTCCCTGGCACAAAGAGGAGATTTCCAACGACAGGGGTTGTGGGACCTCATGGCCCACCAGATGGAAGATCTGGTCTAGGGATCCATGAGGGGAGCCATGGGCGACCCTTAGAGTGGAGGACCCATGGAGAGTGGACCCCACCTGGCTCTTCATCCAATCACCATAGTGCATGGGAGGCATCTGTCACAGAAATTGTGACCGTGTGTCGACAGGGCTTACTGAGATCATCTGGCCACTAGACTAGAAATCAGATCTAGTCATTAGGTGTGGGGCCCCTGGGCGATCATAAAGAAGTGGGACATCAGGGATTTGGATCAGTGGGACCCACTGTTCAATGAATTCAAAGATAGCCAGGCATGACATTGTGCAGAAAGCAATAGACATCAGTTTTGATTTGTGGGCCCCAGGATATGGTTTGATGATGGATCAGAAGCAATGAATAGGGGGCTAAACCTTCGGCGACCCTGAACTAGAGGCCTGACCTTAGATTGGACCAGTGGGACCCACTGGATTTTTATCAAAAGGGTCATAGGCGTGAACCATTGTGTTTTTGTCATTCTATGTATATGGAGGTGGACGGATGGAGTACATAAATTAAATAATTAATTGTGATTAATTATAGGGTTTGTGAATAGTTAACTATGATTAACTATATGTTTTGTCGCAATTTAACTGTGATTATCTACATGGAATTTAATGTGATGTTGTGTAATGTTCTACTTACGATAAAGAGTGGGCCACCCTTACATCTATTAATACTAGTCATGACTAGAAGTGGGGCATTAATAAGAAAATTGTGTAGGGGGCTGGGCCCACACAGCTGATTATGTACATTATTAATAATGCTGAGTTCCAATTGATGTGTTATTATGAAATTGTGCACTGGGTCCTAGACGTGGGATGTTGGACTTGTATCCGGATGGTTGATGGCCTTTGTATAGGCTGGTCATTAGTGGACGTGAATGGCCATTATGATGACTAGTCCTTAGTGGACGTGTCTGATGAGACAGGGTCATGGTGATCGGTATACATGTATACAATGGGCCTTTGAGGCATGGTATTGTGCATGGGCACGGATTTGGATGTGAATGTACTTTTAATGATATTTGATTTATTGATTCAGATTTGTTGATTATGTGATGATTATATCATATGTGACTTGTGTAATTAGGAATAATCATTCACTAGTAGTATTGACGTTGCGTTGCCCCCTTCAGGTAACAATATCGTGGGTGGGCCAAAGCGGATCAACGATCAGTACGTAGATTTCTGCATGCTTGGTTGAAGGGAGAGAACGAGAAATGCTTAAATAGTTGCTAGAATTATTAGCCCTTGTTTAGGAGAAGATATTTAAAATGTTTAATCACATTATTGTTTTGAGTCAAAACATAATAAGTGGATTTCTCATAGATTTAATGATATTTATTTATATTTGAATTAAATGTCTAATTCCTTGTGAAAATTATTTGATGTATGCATGGTAAAATATTGCTATAGAATCACGATCCGGATATCCGACAAGGGCCCCGGAATTTGGTCGTGACAATATAAAATTCAATTCATAATTAACATATTTTCAGAGACCCAAATCTGAATGTTTGGATCCTTAATGGACGTTCCTCAACACTCACCCAAACGTAACCAAGTCTTTAAGCCCCTCCAATAGTCATTATAGCTAGGTAGGCCCAATGTCATATAGTTATTTCCACCAAACAAACTAGGTGTAATCCTCATACTTTGAGGAAACAAACAACACTAGGTAATTTTTGGAAAGAGGTGTAGAAGTTCTGTCTCCTTGCTTGGACTCCAAATTAAACTCAAAACTCAATTGCTCCTTATATAAAACAGTCAGATAAATCAATGCCAAACAGCACTCCTATGATCTGATTTGAAAAGCACACACTAACTAATTATTATCAATAAGACTGGATTCTTACACAATCACCCAAACACATAGTGCTGTTTTCCATAGACAATTTAACCAAACTGGACTTAAAACACCATAAGAAGATGTAGTAACACAACAATAAGTAGCTGATTGCACATTACACTGGGATTATCCCCTACTTTTGTTGAATATACAAGTGCTAATGTCAGCCCTGGATTGCTGCATCGGCCCCAAACCCTCTTAAATAACAACATAAAAAAAAAATGTAAATTAGTATCATAGTTAACAATTTCATACAGTTTCGGCCGAAATGGCCAAAACTTCTCGTTTCGGTCAAGTGGCTGTAACAAAAATTTCACATAAAATTTTTTCATTTTAAAATTTCAGCCAATTTTTGGCCAAATTTCTGATTTTGGACTATTTTGCGGCCGAAAAATCAAATATATTAAATAATTAATTTTTTTTAATTTTTATACATATATATCTTCTTTGTATTTCTTATATTTCCACAAAACGTAATTTCCAAAAAGTTTTACTAGAATGGAATTAAATCCATATTGTTAACTTATTTTTTATTTTTTTACATATATTATTTTTATATTTCCCCTGAAATGTAATTCCGAAAATTTTTCGTTGAAATTCCGAATCGTCAGCGTAACATTTCCTTTTGGAGGGCATACCGAAATGGGGTCCGAAACGATATTGACAACTGTGATTAGTATACTTGAATCAGAGAGAGAGAGAGAGAGAGAAGAGAGAGAGAGAAATCAACCATGAAACATTGATTTCCTCAAGTTCCAAACGGGTTACAAGCTTTACAGCTCTTTTTAGGACCCTCACAGGAACCATGAAAAATTAATTCTTCAAGTTCCAGAAAGGTTATAGCTTTACAGCTCTTTCAGACCCTCAGGGAAAAGCTGATAGGTGGAAGGCCCATATAGGTACATTAAGACATGTCAGGCCTATTACTAGCGATGTGGGATGTGGGGCCTTCCCAACACTCCCCATCAAGTGCAGGCCCAACAAATTTCATGACGAGCATGTCACGTGGGCTACACAATAACAACAGGATCGAACCCAACCTGATACCATGTAAGAAACCATACACCAACCCAAAAGCTTAAGCTGAATAGGTGAATGCCCATACAGGTAAATATATTAAGACATGTCAAGCCTATTACTTAGGCGATGTGGGATGTGGGACTTCCCAACATTAGCCAGCCTAAGAAACCCTTAAATGCTGATTTTGTTTCAATCTCCTCCAACAAACCTCCTCAAATATCAGTCACATAGTGACTGGAGAGCTCTGTTACCAGATGGCTACCAATTGATCTAAAAATATATTGGGTCTTTCTTCTAAATGTCTGAAAACCCCTAGATCTGAACAGATTAGAAACAGAGAAAAGGAAGAAGAATTTGTGACAGAGAAATGTGCAGTTGTGTCCTAAATTACAAGTTAGTCCCTGAATATCCTATATTAACATAATAGTCCGCTCTAATTCTTAGCAGACCAAAACCAAGATTTTAATCCTTGGTTTGCAAATGAATGTTTGAAAAAAATTGTATAATGACCAAACCAAAGCAAAGGCAGATAATAAACGACATATAAGATTACTAACCACATCAAGATAGCCTGAACCTCTTTCCTCAATATTGAAAAATTGGCTTGGGGCTAACTCTGCCTGTTCTTCATCAATCTGTAAATAGAAAGAGAACCATTAACAAGCATAAGCAAATTATATCTGGTGTAAATACCGTGTATAGTTAAGGCACTTTAAAACATGAGAAAACCTTTGAGATCCAATTCTTCTCTCTCATCATGTTCTCCATGCAGCAAGTACTGGCAGAGACAGATGAAGGTACGTCGGGATCGAAGCATGACTTCCGGCAATTCTGAAGAGGGTAGCTAAAAGCAGTAATGCATATTGGCCTGAAAATATGGAGAAATAAGAAACATTAGCAAACC
>QPKB01000169.1:0-59663 GCA_003546025.1 Camphora micrantha
GGCAAACCTTACTCAACACCGAATTTACACACTCAGTCTTCAGCTCCCCCTAAGCTGGACAAGTCTTGAAATCTCTTGATGCTTCTTCTCTTAGCTTGGGCTCAAGTTCTTTTCTTCAATCTTCTTGATGCTTGAGCTTGATCATCCTTCAAGCTTTCTTTCCATCTTTCTCTCTTGACCCAAAGCATCTTCTCTAGCTCCCAAGCTTCACTTCTTTCCAACCTCTCCCCGCCTTATGGCATGCACTCTCTTTTGGCAAGATATGCATTCTCTCCTTGTAGAAGATCTACATATCTCCCCTTACGGATGTTATGGACATACTCTCCTCTTAGACCAACTTGATGTATCTCTCCCTTTGCATTAAATTGCAAGGTCACCCTACAACTGAATAAGGAAATACCCTTTTAAGTAGACCTGGTAACAAAAGAAACGAAATGAAACACATAACAGCCATCATGTATGCGTTAGAGGTCTCCTAAGGGTCATATGCCATACAAAGGTCATTTGCTCAAACTAATATCTCCTATGAAGGTTTACACTCCACAACTCCATTCTCTTCTTTGTCAACTTTTTGACAAATGTTTAACTATTTGGAGCAGAAGAACGATGGTTTAGAAATTGAGAAAAACTTCAAGAGAAAGCATTAGACACATGATAACTGATTAGCTCAATATCGATCAAATTGCCTAATATTAAGCAACAAGCCATGGAAAAATACCGGTTTATTAATCATAGCATCAATTCAATATATATATATAAAAATCATATTACTACAAGGATATGACAAACACAAAATTCCACCAAGCATCATAAATGAATATTCATCACTTTTAAAGATATAACTAATGAGCATTGTGATGAACATAATAAATTGCAATGCAAAAGAATATTACTTGGTAATGCATGCAATTTTCAAAGTAACTAAATCATATGAATTTAACATCTAAGATATCGATCAAACATATAGAAATACGAGGAATGGATTTCAAGGAGTTTCATATGATCTAGATCATTACTATGATGTTGAAACATGTATAAGGATGAAATCACTTTGAGAAAATACATGAATCAACATCATAACCATCCAAAAAGAAATAACTAGAAGGCATAGAGGATGGATTTTAGTTCTAGTATGGTTTCTACAAATATAATAAATAACACAACCATACATAGAACGAATTGACATTTGCATAGAGAGGATCAATCAACACTCAAGATCTAACTCATACCATATCATCAATAAAGAACATAACTGTGTAAGCACAAGACGGCATGAAGTTAAGGAAATCAATCTATCATGCAACATCTCCACTCTTAGCAAATGTACTAAGCTTACAATGCAATGGAAAAGGATATGAGGTCTATACCAAATGAACTTAGCACATTAAATCACATATGTACTTATTAGGCTCAAATGATAATAAAACAAAAGATTTTGCTATAAAACACATAAACAATCATCAATTTGCATTAATGAAAATATATACCAAGTTAGGCACAAACATGCAAATCAATGAAACCATATCCAACCATGCAATGTAAGACATCAAAATCAATTTGCATAAAAAGAATGTAACTAAATGAGCAAAGATGCAAATTGTTTGTAAAAATTATTTCCTTTCAAATGATAAAATCTTAATTAAGCACAAGGAAATAAATTCAAGGAAAATGTTTCTATAAATACAACCAATAAAGCTTAGAACATTTTCCAAAGTTTTTCAAATCACTTTAATATATGAAATTCCGACGAAGAATCATTTATAGAATTATGAGCAAGTGATTTTGAAAAACAAGAAGTGTACTATTGTAAATTTTTAATTTGTAAAACAATAGACACTCACAAATTTTCCATACCATGAGATATAACTTGCAAATCAATGGAAAACTTAAATTGCTTCAAATCATTTGATTTACAAAAAGGATCTAACTATGACATTCATCAAATGATTTTCCAACATCAATTGATCATGAAAAATCTTAGCTATGAAAGCTTATGTAATCACAATCAATTGACCATCAATAGAAATGCAATGCAAGAGATATAACTAAATGAGAGCAAAAAGCAAATCTATCAAGATGAAATTATAATCAAATGATTTTGAAAACCATGATATGTAACTAGAGAAGTACAAGAAAACAAAATCAATTGATTACAAATAAACATTGCATTTAAAGAAATGTAACTAATGAAAGAACATAAATGCAAATGATCATGACCAACAAAAAGATTTAACTATAAAGGATAGGTTGGTCAATGAGGTTCAAGGCCTTAAGGTTTGACTAAGTATATAACTTTAGGAATCCACCTAAGGTCTTGAGAGGGTTGATCTTTGAGGTCTAGTTTAAAAGTCTCACCAACTATAGGAGATTTGACTTGATAAATTTTTAATTTAGACTTATCACCATTATATTTAGATTTAACTAAATTTAGCTTAGGTTGGTGAATAGTCTTTTGTGGTTGGTGATTCTTAGGGGATTGATTTCTTTTCTTTTTATTCCCTCCCTTTAATTTACTTTTGAATTTTAGATTTAACTTAGCAACTTTATTCAAAAGTTCTTTCATATTTTGATTTAAGGGAGATAGATTGAGAAGCTTTTTGTTGATAGATTCTTTTATACTTGGTTTAACTTGTTTAACCTTTTTAGAATCTATTTTAGGAGACTCCTTTTTAATTGATTTAACTTGTTTAATCTTCTTGGAGTCTTCTTTGATTTTTAGTGTCTTACCCTTCATAGAGTTTGATTTTACTTTCTTGACTTCAAAGATGGGTTTAGACACATGGCTTCTTCTTAATTTGCACTCAAACCTAAAATGCCCTTCAATGCCACAATAATTACATTTAGATATGGGCAAGGAAATATGAGTGCTAGAGAATGAGGACTCACCTTTCACAAAAGTGTTGGTGAATTTAGGGTCATGTGAGATATTCCTATTATAACCAAGACCCGTCCTATCTCCTTGAGATTTACCCAATTTAAATAACTTTTCAAATTTTTCTTCACTTTGGGTAAATTTGCACTCATACTTTTGTTTGTAGCTTTCAAGTTGAGTGACTTGGTTTTTTAAGGGTTGAATTTTCATTTTTAACTTTTGTTAGTTCATTTTCAAATCCCTTAAATTTGTTTAGTTCTTCATGGGCAAGTTTTAACTCAAATTTAAGTTCATTAATAACATTAGATCCAAGTTCTAAAGTTTTTATCTTATTTTGAGCATTAGATAAATTTTCCTTAGAAGTAGTCAACTTGGATTCTAGGTTGTTAATGTTTTTGTCTTGCCTTTGTAATTGATCTCTTAGTTTAGAATTTTCCTTATTAAGATCATCACACTCTATCTTTAATTTACTTAGATCATCTTTAATATTAGATAGATTATGCAAAGAGATCATGAACTTAGATTCTACACAATTTATTAATTCTTCTTTCTCTCTAAGTTCATCTTTTGAATAAACTAATTCTTTGTTTAGTCTTTTAGATTCTTCTCTTAATATTTTATTTTTCTTATCAAGCTCTATGGAAAAAGTATATAATTCCTCATAGGCTTGTTGAAGATCATCTTCATTTTCAACATTTTCTTCGTCTTTTAATTCAAATTGAGATTCATTAATTTCAAGGTTTGAATCTCCATAAGTGGGAAGGAGGGGTCTAGAAGAATCTACACAAGAATCTAAACGACCTAACATAGTGGAATCCATTCTAATGATTTTCATGAAACAACAACACTAGGGTTTTGACTCTAGGTTTTTACACCTAATCAAGAGTTCCAAAACACTTGATCCTAAATTAGAGCACGAGGCTCTGATACCAATTGAAAGTCCGAGATCCTAACCCTAGAGAGGGGGTGAATAGGGTGATCTACACTTTATGACTAATTATGACCAATTTTAATTTCTTAACAATTAACTAGTCACATGTGATGATTAACATACAATATGCGGAAGCTTAAATAAAACAATCACCCCAAAGCAAACACCACTACACAAGGATTTATAGTGGTTCGGCCTCAATGCCTACATCCACTACCGGCTTGTGATCCAACACCCCACCGGATTTCCACTATTTATGCTTTTCAAAAAGGCTAAGCAATAACCTTAACAATATGCTTTCCAAGGCTAAGCAATAACCTAACAATGTTGTTTTTCTAGGCTAAACAACAACCTTTACAAGAGATGATTTCTCAAATAAGTGTTTACACAAACACTTTAAGAGATTACAATTTAAGCTCAATTTAATTGCCTCTAAAATAGGCGGATAAGAAAGTTTAATTCAACTCACACAACATTCTATGAAATGCTAAGATGAATGCTCATGAAGTGTGTGTGTGAAAACTTCGATCAAGTTTAAAATGAATGCTCAATTAATGTATGCTTAATGCATTTTAAAGTTTAAAACACACAAAGATTTGATTGAAGTGAAATGCAAATCACATGTACAAAATACTAACTTGTTGATGATATGAAAATCAAAAGCTCACAAGTTGTATGAAATTAATTATGTCTAAACATGTGATGCATGTGCAATGTTGTTTTCAAAAACAAAAGTTTAACTAAGGTTCAAATGAATGAAAACAACAATATGATTCAACCAAGTAAATGAAACATGTTATAAAAAGAAATCAAAGGATTTGACAAAACATGTTTTATAAAGTTTTAAAACAAACTTGGTTTGAAATCAAGGGTGAAGAATCCAATCCAACTTAAATCAAAGATTAAGAGAATAATGGATTCAACACATCATAGTTATCATGCTAAAAATCATTTACCAATAATTTAAACAAAGCATATAACATATGATAAATGAAAGTAAAGCTTACTTAGAGATTTAACTTCATTAATCCAAGCTTTAGCTTTACTAATGACCCCTTGGTCTCTCTTACTTCATTCCCCTTTTTCTTGCCTCCAAACACCTCAAGGATGGCTTTTTTGTTCCACCTTGATCCTCATCTTTTCAAAGGGAATGAACCTCATTTTATAGTAAAAAACTGACTTTTCACGTGTCCCCGGTCGACCTGGTACAATGGGCGGTCGACCCGGGCTCAACGGTCATAAATCTGACCGTTTGAAAAGAGGCCCAATGGCTCTTTCCCGGGTCGACCGCACAGTGTGGTCGGTCGACCGGGTCCTCCTAAATCTGACCGTTTGAAAAGAGGCCCAACGGCTCTTTCCCGGTCGACAGGGACCCGGTCGACCGGCCACACTGCGCGGTCGACCCGGGCCTGGGACCATTTTTCCCACAAATGCATATTTCAAAGTATTTTTCTTGTGGGGACTTTGGGCCATTGAATCAAGCTTGGAATCGTGATTTTAATTCAATATAAGTTCTTTTAAAATCATGAAACGTACAAAGCCAAAATGATTTGAAACTTCTTAAAACCATTGGCTAGCTTGATTTATAAAACTTCTTTTCCAAATTAAATGCATCCAAGATTAAAAACAAATCATGCATAAAACATATGATTTACAAGATTTAAAACAATGCATGAGTAAATCAAGATTTCAAGTTTTTCTACATCAATGCATGAGTGAAAATTCGAATGATGCTTAAATGATAATGCATCCATCAAATTACAAATACAAAATTCCTAACAATCTCCCCCTTTGCAATTTGATGGCAAACCTTACTCAACACCGAATTTACACACTCAGTCTTCAGCTCCCCCTAAGCTGGACAAGTCTTGAAATCTCTTGGATGCTACTTCTCTTAGCTTGGGCTCTAGTTCTTCAATCTTCAATCTTCTTGATGCTTGGAGTTTGATCATCCTTCAAGCTTTCTTTCCATCTTTCTCTCTTTGACCAAGCATCTTCTCTAGCTCCCAAGCTTTCACTTCTTTCAACTCTCCCCCTTTGGCCATGCACTCTCCTTTTGGCAAGATATGCATTCTCTCCCCTTGTAGAAGATCATACAATATCTCCCCTTAGGATGTTTGGACATACTCTCCCTCTTGAGACAACTTGATTTATCTCTCCCCCTTTGACATTAAATTGCAAAGGTACCTACACACATGAAATAAGGAAAATACCTTTTAGTAGCACCTGTTAACAAAAGAAAACGAAAATGAAACACATAACAGGCCATCATGTATGGTTAGAAGTCTCTAAGGGTTCATAGCCAATACAAAGGTCAATTTGATCAACACTAATACTTCCTATGAAGGTTTACACTCCCCCACAATCCATTCTCTTCTTTTGTCAAACTTTTGACAAATGTTTAACTATTTGGAGCAAGAAGAAGATGGTTTTACCAATTGAGGAAAAACTTCAAGGAAAGAATTAGACACATATAACTAGATAGCTCAATATGATCAAATTGCCAATATAAAGAACAAGGCCATGGAAAAAAGCGATCATGGATACCAATTGGAATATATATATATATATATATATAAAACAAATATACGAATTGAGATTGAAGGATATGACTATTAAAACAATCACTCTAACATGGAGTTAAAAAGAATATAACTATTAGGAAAAATCCAAATTAGAGCTATCCATGAAGTTATGGGGTTTACTAATCACAGCATCAATCAATATAACTTATGAAAATCATATGCTATGAAAATTTTGAAATCATTTCATCCAATCATTAAATATGACTATCAAGTGCAAAATGAATGAAATGAAATTCAAACATGAAGCCGACCTTAACTATTAACCAATCAATATTATGATCACATAAACATGGTGGTCAAGAGATATACCTATATGAACAAGAGAGGTGACAAACATGAAAATTATGATGCTAATGGAATGTGACATGGAATAAAAACATATTACTATAAAGTTCAATCCAATGTACATGGTCTATCACATTCTCAAGATATGACATCAATTGGATATTACAACAATCGAAAATTATACCAATTGAAACCAATTGAATTTGAAAACATGATTAAGAGCAAGTGTCAGACCCCGACCCAGGTTTAGTATAATTTATTGTTATTTTAATTGTGATTAGTCTCTAAGCGGGATTAGGGGACGATTAGCTTGATTTTTTAGTTGGATTAGAATTTTGAATAGCTTTGGGGAATTTGGAGAGCGTAGTGTTCGGTTTGAACGGGCCCGGGGTGACCCGTAAGACGCGTGTTAGTGTGGGAATTTGAGTTATTGGATTTATTTGATTTTTAGAAATATGGATTTCGACATTTTTGGATTTGTTATTTTGATCCCAGCAACTTTCCTATTTGTTCCGTTTGCATTCGAACATCAGAAATCGCGTTTTTCGAGAAAAAATGGCAAAACAGTCTTTTCACACCCAAATCTGTACATAAATTTTGAAATTTCAAAACTATGAGGAAAATATACTTTTTGAATACTAGATTTTTCGACGATCATTTTTCTCTTCTTCGTCGACTTCATCCGGGACCCACAAAAGGGAGTTTTAAAGCCTCAAAGTATTAAGAGCATTGGGACCCACACTACCCATTTTAAAGTCAAAACCAAGATGGGTTCTTCACCTTCCTCACTCTCATTCGTTTCCTATAGCAGCTGAACCAGAGAGTTTCCTCTCTTTCTTCTCAACTTCTTTTCCACTTGCATGCCTAGGAAATTCAATCCAAATCAAAATTTTGATTCTAGCATCATCTTCCTCATGCAATGAGCAACCCAAAGACACCATTTGTGTAAAATTCTTGCTGGAACCAACTTCACTTTTTAAGCTTTTGTTGCTGATTTTTATACCTACAGGTAAGGTTTTGTTTCTTCTTTTAGATATGGGTTTTTCACACCCTTTGGAAGCTCTTCTTCATGCATGCAAGGAGGCTCTTTGAGAGCTCCTTCTCTTTTCAAAATATTGAGGTTTTGAATGGGTTTTTCTATAGGTTTTGGTGTAGGCCTGCAGCTGGTTGTGTAGAGTTATTGGACTGTTTTTTGTGACCCAATTTGTCTCAGGCAAGTGATCAATTTTGAAGATTTTACATGCATGTTCAGTTTTATGGAATTCCAACTCAAATCTTGTAACTGTTAATGGGTTTATATGCTTCCTTTCTCTCTCCTTCTTTGTGATTAATCTTACTGTTGATCGTGTGTTTTGTGGGTGTTTTGATGCCCTTTTTGGTAGCTAACTGATGCATTTGGATAGAATCCAAACCCCGTTTGAAAGAAAAGAAAAAAAACAAACTCCTCTCTTAATGAAAGGTGTGTGTGTGAGTGCAGGAATTTCTACTGGCCATATCAGCCAAGTTATTATTTTTCTTTTATCACTAGTCCATTGGCAATGTCAATTCCTGATGCCTTTTGGTAACTCTTCCTTATATTTTTCACGACCTTTTGATGCCTTTTCTTTTGATTATCATTATTCCCAATGGCCCAAGTACATAGAAATTTCCAAACGTCTTAGAATTGCTTGCTGCAGAAAAACCCCACCGGCCAAATTTCTGTGCATCAGTGGCCATTAGGAAAGCTGTACACAACAGCACAGCCAGCGGGCCTGGGTTCTGGCCCAGATATTTTATGATGTATATGTTTTTAATTTGGGCCTGTTATGTAATTTGAGGCCCGGTTTGAGTATAAAAAGTTCCTAATGACTTATTAATCATTGGGAATTAAGAATTTGAGCCCGAATCACTTCGTTTGAATAAAACCCATGGAGAAAGTTTAGTAATTAACTTACCCGGGGATTTTCTATTAGTCTTAATGTACACTTTATGCCCTCAATTGTCGGAGACCTTCAGAGACACCAACCTCATCATTTATAAACCGATATGGGGACACTAAGTGTGTATTGAGACGGCCCCCGGTAAGCCACCATACACTGTTAATCGTCTCATTCAAAGTTAGACAAATTATATGTTTTCTCATAAATCATTTTGAAACATAATTGAGCAGTTCATTACATTTGAAATTATCGGTAAGACTACTCATTTGAATTATTTAATTCTGTTCGTTTGTATTTGTTCGGAGTAGTTCTTCTTATCGATTTTGAAATGCATTATTATGATTTGATTTATTTCGATTCAGGTTTTGGAAAGGCACCACTAAGCTTAGGTCACCTAGTTGGGCTGATCACCTGGCTTGTGATCTTTAAAATTATTTGCCAACTGCAGTTTGGATTCTGTCTGTTTGTCCGGCCATGGCAACGGTTCTGTTTCCGGTCCCACGAGTAGTGGCAACGGTTCTGATTTCCGTCCCACTTTATGTGGCAACGGCTCTGTTTGTTCCGGTCCCACGGGTAGTGGCCACGGTTTCTGTTTGCTCTTGTTACTTCGGTAATAGGAGAATTTAGCTAAATGTGGTTTGCCAATATTTTGAATATTTATCAGTTAGTTTGAGATATTTAAATTTATTTGCACCGAAATACTTCATATAATCTACTCCTTATACATGATTTGTTTTTACCAGCATTCTTATGATTTTAAACATGATGTTCATAACTTGTATATCAGATCTGTTTTATTCACCTGCCAGACCGTCGTGTCTGATACTTCTCTTGTTTGGTGTCAGATGTCGGACCCGCAGCCCTTGAGGCGGAGTATACGCAGGAGGCAGTAGGGCCTCAGGTGGAGCCCGAGTGGCAACCAAATGATGTCATGTAGACGTCACGTTTGGTTTGGAGTATCGATAACATCTTTTTGGGAAATGACAGTTACTTTTGGGAATTTTGTTTATAGCCTTTGTTGGCTTTGTCAGGGTTGTATAAATTAAACTACTTTTGTTTCACAACTATAATTAACCTTGGTTATGCTATGTATATATTTCTCTTTTGGTATCGAACTTGTACCTTTATCTGTTATATCAAGTTTTATTTTGCTACATGCTTCCTCATAACATTATTATTGATGTGAAATTAATTCTTTGGTTGTGATGGATCGTTTGGGGATCCTCACCGCGGAATCCTGTGGGAAAATAATTAGCGCGTGCGGGAGAAATTTTCTAATCCGTCGCGCCGCGTCCCCCGGATTAAGGACTTGATTATCAGGGCCTCGGTCCGGGGGCGTGACAGGAGTTGGTATCAAAGCGAGAAATATGTCAGGCAATTAAAAGACATTAGAAACATAGGGACGTGGAGAGGATCCGTTAGAATCTTCGTTAATTAGTATTGCGTGGGGGATTGTGGGAATGTTTTCTTAATATATTTGTTGTACTAACAAGTGGTTTTGCAGCAAAATGCCTCCGCGCAGGGACCACATCAACACAAATCCTTCTTCTAGCAATGCTCAGACTGCAGGCTCCTCTGGAGATAATCCATTTCAGAATTTTATGCAGAGAATGATGGAACAGCAACAGAAAACAAATGAAATGATGATGGAACAGCAGAGGAGAGCCAATGAGAATCAAACCAGATTGCAAGAGCAGATGGCTAAGAAAGATGAGGAATTAGCACAAGTACAAAGGCAGTTATTAGAAGTGTTGGGTAGAAGACCAGAACCAGTACAACCTCAAAACATGGGTCCTCAAATTGTTATCAATGATCGTGACAACAACCCGAATGTTTTATTTGAACGCTTTCGGAAGAGAGGTCCAAAAGAATTTACCGGGAAAGAGGATCCTTTGACAGCTGATGATTGGTTAACTCATACTGAAAACATCTTTGATCTTTTTCAGTGCACAGGCAGGCAGCGAGTTCTCCTAGCAGCATCTATGTTTATTGGTTTGGCTGATATTTGGTGGAAGACACTCAAGGAGGGTTATCAGAACATAGCTAATGATATTGCATGGGCTACTTTCAAGGAACAGTTCACTGAGAAATATGTGCCCCCTCATGTCAAGAGACAGATGGCGGTGGAGTTTCAGCTACTCACACAAGGAGACATGACAGTCCTCGAATATCTTACAAAGTTCGAGAGATTGTCACGGTATGCACCAGAGCTCGTTGATACCGAGGAGAAGAAGATTATCAAATTCCTTGAAGGGTTGGACCCTATCATTGAAAGGGATGCTTCAGGTGTTGTCTTACCAGCTACATTCCAAGAAGCAGTCAAGCGAGCTTACAAATTTGAAAACATCAATAACAAGATTATTAAGAATAATCAAAGGAAACGACAGCAGCAAGGACAGAAACCCTATCAAGGCAAGAAGTCAAGGCCAAATCAGAACACTCAAAGGCAAGGTGGATGTGAGCATTGTGGCAAGAACCATCCTTCCCACCTATGTTACAGAGTTACGGGTGGATGCTTTAGGTGTGGCCTTACAGATCATCAGATGAAAGATTGTCCAAACAATAGGAACTAGGGCAACAGGGCACCTCAGCAGAATCAACAAGCAGTTCAGAACCAACCCAGGCAGCCACAGCAGCAGAACCAACCACAGCAGCCCCGTCAGCAACCTCAGAATCAGAATGCCCGTCCACCTCAACAGAACAGGAATGCGCAACAAGGAAGGCAGAATCAGAATAGAAACAGGCCTCAACAGCAAGGACGCATGTATCATCTGAATCAGGCGGACGTCGATGCGGCGGGCAACGTAGTTGAAGGTATACATTTTGTTTGTGGATTAGAAGCTAAAGTATTGTTTGATCCTGGATCCACTCATTCATTTCTATCCCCCATGTTTGCTAAATTGATTGATGTGCCTATTAGCGAACTAGACTTTATTCTAACTGTCACAACACCAGTAGGGAAACAAGTTGTTTGTAGCACATATTACCCTAGTTGCACAGTTAAGATAGGTGATGTTACATTTCCAGCAGATCTTATCCTGTTAGACATGCATGACTTCGATGTCATTTTGGGGATGGATTGGTTGTCTGGACATCATGCCAGTATGGATTGTTTTAATAAAACTATTTCCTTCAAGTTAGATGAATCATCACCAGGGGTAGAATTTCATGGAGAGAAAAGGGTTTCACAGGCTGGTGTTATTTCAGCATTGTTAGCAGTTAAACTATTGAGAAATGGATGCGAGGGATTCATAGCATTTATTTCAGAGGACAAACAGTCCCAAGGGGTGGAGCAAATCCCTGTAGTGTGCGAATTTCCAGATGTGTTCCCGAAAGAAATTCCAGGATTGCCACCAGTCAGGGAAGTGGAATTTACCATAGAGCTTATACCAGGAGCAGCTCCAATCTCTATCGCACCATACAGAATGGCTCCGACAGAATTGGGTGAATTAAAATCACAGTTGCAAGAGTTATTGAAGAAAGGTTTTATCAGACCCAGCATATCACCGTGGGGAGCTCCGGTGTTATTTGTCAAGAAGAAAGATGGAAGCTTGAGGATGTGCATAGATTACAGAAGACTGAATCAAGTGACCATCAAGAATAAGTACCCATTACCAAGAATAGATGAGCTATTTGATCAATTGCAAGGAGCAGAGTATTTTTCGAAGATAGACTTGAGATCCGGATATTACCAGTTGAGGGTCAGAGATTCGGATATATCAAAAACAGCCTTCAGGACAAGATATGGGCATTATGAATTCCTAGTAATGCCCTTTGGATTGACGAATGCTCCAGCAATGTTCATGGCTCTAATGAACAAGATCTTTGCACCTTACTTGGATCAATTCACTGTTGTCTTCATTGATGACATACTAGTATATTCCAAGTCTAGAGAAGAGCATGAGCAGCACCTGAGGACGTCACTGCAATTGTTGAGAGATAACCAATTGTATGCAAAGCTTGAGAAGTGTGATTTTTGGTTGACACAAGTTTCTTTCCTTGGTCACATTATTTCCAAAGAAGGTTTGGCAGTTGATCCAGCAAAGATTGAAGCAGTCATCGGTTGGGAGAGGCCAAAGAATGTAACCGAAATCAGGAGTTTTCTGGGTTTAGCAGGTTATTACAGAAGGTTTGTGCAGGGATTTTCATCTATTGCAGCACCTTTGACCAAATTAACCCGGAAAAATGTGCCATTTGTATGGACAGAGCAGTGTGAAGCAAGTTTTGAAGAGTTGAAGAAGAGGTTAACCACAGCACCAGTTCTCACCTTACCTTCGAGCAGTGGTAATTTTGTAGTCTATACAGATGCTTCGACAGTGGGACTTGGATGTGTACTAATGCAAGATGGTAAAGTCATAGCATATGGCTCAAGACAGTTGAAGGAGCACGAGAAGAATTATGCGACGCATGACTTAGAATTGGCAGCAGTTGTATTTGCACTAAAGATGTGGAGACACTACTTGTATGGAGAGAAATTCGAGGTTCACTCGGATCATCGTAGTCTACAGTATTTATTTTCTCAGAAGGAATTGAACATGAGACAGAGAAGATGGATGGAGTATATTAAGGACTACGACTTTCCAATCAAATACCATCCAGGGAAAGTAAATGTTGTGGCAGATGCATTGAGTAGGAAGTCTGGGAGCATGGCTAACTTGCGAGGAATGGGTAGTCTCCAACAGCTTGAAGAATTAGGAGTTGAGTTCCAACTATTGAGACTAGGTGTTATGTTAGCAAACATGACAGTGTCTGAACCTATTTTCATCCAGAAAATCAAGGAGACTCAGCTACAGGATCCAGATTTAGCAAGAATTGTGGAGCACATTTCAGATCGCCCAGATTTCAGACTTGTGGATGGAGTATTGTACTTCCATGACAGATTGTGTGTTCCAAATATTGATGATTTGAGAAATGAAATCATGACTGAAGCCCATAACACCAAGTATTCTATGCACCCAGGGAGTACAAAGATGTACCATAATTTGAAGAACAGATTTTGGTGGAGCAATATGAAGAGAGAAATTGCAGCATTTGTGTCCCGATGCATGACTTGTCAATTAATTAAAGCAGAACATCAGAAACCTGCAGGTCTTTTGCAGCCATTGGAGATTCCACAGTGGAAATGGGAACATCTTACGATGGATTTCGTCTCGGGTTTACCGACGACTAGCAGAGGGAACAATGCCATATGGGTTATAGTTGACCGACTGACGAAGTCTGCACGCTTCATTCCATTGAAGACAGGGAGAAAGATGCAAATGTTATCACTAGCACAAACATTTGTTAATGAGATCGTCAGCCAACATGGTCAACCAGTCTCCATTACTTCAGACAGAGATAGCAGATTTGTCTCAAGGTTCTGGAAGACTCTGCATGAGTCCATGGGTACAAAGCTTCAATTCAGCACAGCGTATCACCCACAGACAGATGGACAGTCAGAAAGGACCATTCAGACATTGGAAGACATGCTTAGGGCTTGTGTGCTTGATTTCAAAACTCAGTGGGACGAAAGTCTACCTCTTTGTGAATTTGCATATAATAACAGTTACCACTCGAGTATAGGAATGGCACCTTTTGAAGCACTTTATGGAAGGAGATGCAGAACCCCAGTGTGTTGGGAAGAAGTTGGAGAACGCAGTTTTCATGGACCGACATTGATTGGTGAAACTAATGAGAAAGTTAAACTCATTCATGAGCGTTTGAAGACTGCGAGAAGCCGACAGAAAAGCTATGCAGATGTTCGGAGAAAGGACCTACAGTTCCAAGTGGGAGATAAAGTATTTTTGAAAGTGTCACCCACTAGAGGCACCTTGAGGTTCGGTCAAAAGGGTAAATTGTCAAGAAGATTCATTGGACCGTATGAGATTTTGAGTCGTGTCGGTGAAGTGGCTTACAGACTGGCCTTACCGCCAGAACTTTCAGGCGTACATAATGTGTTTCATGTCTCAATGTTGAAGAAATATGTTTCAGACCCCTCACATGTGCTAAGACATGAGCCTCTAGAGATTCGAGAAGATGCCACGTATGTTGAGAAACCGGTTAGAATTATCGACAGGAAAGAGCAAGAATTGAGGAATCGGACAATTCACTGGGTGAAAGTGCTTTGGGAGAATCATGAACCTGAAGAGGCTACGTGGGAATTGCGTGATCAAGTTCAGAAGAAGTACACGCACTTGCTACCAGAGGTTAGTGTTCATTTGGAGGACCAAATGATTCTAAGGGGTGGAGGATGTCAGACCCCGACCTAGGTTTAGTATAATTTATTGTTATTTTAATTGTGATTAGTCTCTAAGCGGGATTAGGGGACGATTAGCTTGATTTTTTAGTTGGATTAGAATTTTGAATAGCTTTGGGGAATTTGGAGAGCGTAGTGTTCGGTTTGAACGGGCCCGGGGTGACCCGTAAGACGCGTGTTAGTGTGGGAATTTGAGTTATTGGATTTATTTGATTTTTAGAAATATGGATTTCGACATTTTTGGATTTGTTATTTTGATCCCAGCAACTTTCCTATTTGTTCCGTTTGCATTCGAACATCAGAAATCGCGTTTTTCGAGAAAAATGGCAAAACAGTCTTTTCACACCCAAATCTGTACATAAATTTCGAAAATTTCAAAACTATGAGGAAAATATACTTTTTGAATACTAGATTTTTCGACGATCATTTTTCTCTTCTTCGTCGACTTCATCCGGGACCCACAAAAGGGAGTTTTAAAGCCTCAAAGTATTAAGAGCATTGGGACCCACACTACCCATTTTAAAGTCAAAACCAAGATGGGTTCTTCACCTTCCTCACTCTCATTCGTTTCCTATAGCAGCTGAACCAGAGAGTTTCCTCTCTTTCTTCTCAACTTCTTTTCCACTTGCATGCCTAGGAAATTCAATCCAAATCAAAATTTTGATTCTAGCATCATCTTCCTCATGCAATGAGCAACCCAAAGACACCATTTGTGTAAAATTCTTGCTGGAACCAACTTCACTTTTTAAGCTTTTGTTGCTGATTTTTATACCTACAGGTAAGGTTTTGTTTCTTCTTTTAGATATGGGTTTTTCACACCCTTTGGAAGCTCTTCTTCATGCATGCAAGGAGGCTCTTTGAGAGCTCCTTCTCTTTTCAAAATATTGAGGTTTTGAATGGGTTTTTCTATAGGTTTTGGTGTAGGCCTGCAGCTGGTTGTGTAGAGTTATTGGACTGTTTTTGTGACCCAATTTGTCTCAGGCAAGTGATCAATTTTGAAGATTTTACATGCATGTTCAGTTTTATGGAATTCCAACTCAAATCTTGTAACTGTTAATGGGTTTATATGCTTCCTTTCTCTCTCCTTCTTTGTGATTAATCTTACTGTTGATCGTGTGTTTTGTGGGTGTTTTGATGCCCTTTTTGGTAGCTAACTGATGCATTTGGATAGAATCCAAACCCCGTTTGAAAGAAAAGAAAAAAAACAAACTCCTCTCTTAATGAAAGGTGTGTGTGTGTGAGTGCAGGAATTTCTACTGGCCATATCAGCCAAGTTATTATTTTTCTTTTATCACTAGTCCATTGGCAATGTCAATTCCTGATGCCTTTTGGTAACTCTTCCTTATATTTTTCACGACCTTTTGATGCCTTTTCTTTTGATTATCATTATTCCCAATGGCCCAAGTACATAGAAATTTCCAAACGTCTTAGAATTGCTTGCTGCAGAAAAACCCCACCGGCCAAATTTCTGTGCATCAGTGGCCATTAGGAAAGCTGTACACAACAGCACAGCCAGCGGGCCTGGGTTCTGGCCCAGATATTTTATGATGTATATGTTTTTAATTTGGGCCTGTTATGTAATTTGAGGCCCGGTTTGAGTATAAAAAGTTCCTAATGACTTATTAATCATTGGGAATTAAGAATTTGAGCCCGAATCACTTCGTTTGAATAAAACCCATGGAGAAAGTTTAGTAATTAACTTACCCGGGGATTTTCTATTAGTCTTAATGTACACTTTATGCCCTCAATTGTCGGAGACCTTCAGAGACACCAACCTCATCATTTATAAACCGATATGGGGACACTAAGTGTGTATTGAGACGGCCCCCGGTAAGCCACCATACACTGTTAATCGTCTCATTCAAAGTTAGACAAATTATATGTTTTCTCATAAATCATTTTGAAACATAATTGAGCAGTTCATTACATTTGAAATTATCGGTAAGACTACTCATTTGAATTATTTAATTCTGTTCGTTTGTATTTGTTCGGAGTAGTTCTTCTTATCGATTTTGAAATGCATTATTATGATTTGATTTATTTCGATTCAGGTTTTGGAAAGGCACCACTAAGCTTAGGTCACCTAGTTGGGCTGATCACCTGGCTTGTGATCTTTAAAATTATTTGCCAACTGCAGTTTGGATTCTGTCTGTTTGTCCGGCCATGGCAACGGTTCTGTTTCCGGTCCCACGAGTAGTGGCAACGGTTCTGATTTCCGTCCCACTTTATGTGGCAACGGCTCTGTTTGTTCCGGTCCCACGGGTAGTGGCCACGGTTTCTGTTTGCTCTTGTTACTTCGGTAATAGGAGAATTTAGCTAAATGTGGTTTGCCAATATTTTGAATATTTATCAGTTAGTTTGAGATATTTAAATTTATTTGCACCGAAATACTTCATATAATCTACTCCTTATACATGATTTGTTTTTACCAGCATTCTTATGATTTTAAACATGATGTTCATAACTTGTATATCAGATCTGTTTTATTCACCTGCCAGACCGTCGTGTCTGATACTTCTCTTGTTTGGTGTCAGATGTCGGACCCGCAGCCCTTGAGGCGGAGTATACGCAGGAGGCAGTAGGGCCTCAGGTGGAGCCCGAGTGGCAACCAAATGATGTCATGTAGACGTCACGTTTGGTTTGGAGTATCGATAACATCTTTTTGGGAAATGACAGTTACTTTTGGGAATTTTGTTTATAGCCTTTGTTGGCTTTGTCAGGGTTGTATAAATTAAACTACTTTTGTTTCACAACTATAATTAACCTTGGTTATGCTATGTATATATTTCTCTTTTGGTATCGAACTTGTACCTTTATCTGTTATATCAAGTTTTATTTTGCTACATGCTTCCGCATAACATTATTATTGATGTGAAATTAATTCTTTGGTTGTGATGGATCGTTTGGGGATCCTCACCGCGGAATCCTGTGGGAAAATAATTAGCGCGTGCGGGAGAAATTTTCTAATCCGTCGCGCCGCGTCCCCCGGATTAAGGACTTGATTATCAGGGCCTCGGTCCGGGGGCGTGACAGCAAGGATATGACAAACACAAAATTCCACCAAGCATCATAAATGAATATTCATCACTTTTAAAGATATAACTAATGAGCATTGTGATGAACATAATAAATTGCAATGCAAAAGAATATTACTTGGTAATGCATGCAATTTTCAAAGTAACTAAATCATATGAATTTAACATCTAAGATATCGATCAAACATATAGAAATACGAGGAATGGATTTCAAGGAGTTTCATATGATCTAGATCATTACTATGATGTTGAAACATGTATAAGGATGAAATCACTTTGAGAAAATACATGAATCAACATCATAACCATCCAAAAAGAAATAACTAGAAGGCATAGAGGATGGATTTTAGTTCTAGTATGGTTTCTACAAATATAATAAATAACACAACCATACATAGAACGAATTGACATTTGCATAGAGAGGATCAATCAACACTCAAGATCTAACTCATACCATATCATCAATAAAGAACATAACTGTGTAAGCACAAGACGGCATGAAGTTAAGGGAATCAATCTATCATGCAACATCTCCACTCTTAGCAAATGTACTAAGCTTACAATGCAATGGAAAAGTATATGAGGTCTATACCAAATGAACTTAGCACATTAAATCACATATGTACTTATTAGGCTCAAATGATAATAAAACAAAAGATTTTGCTATAAAACACATAAACAATCATCAATTTGCATTAATGAAAATATATACCAAGTTAGGCACAAACATGCAAATCAATGAAACCATATCCAACCATGCAATGTAAGACATCAAAATCAATTTGCATAAAAAGAATGTAACTAAATGAGCAAAGATGCAAATTGTTTGTAAAAATTATTTCCTTTCAAATGATAAAATCTTAATTAAGCACAAGGAAATAAATTCAAGGAAAATGTTTCTATAAATACAACCAATAAAGCTTAGAACATTTTCCAAAGTTTTTCAAATCACTTTAATATATGAAATTCCGACGAAGAATCATTTATAGAATTATGAGCAAGTGATTTTGAAAAACAAGAAGTGTACTATTGTAAATTTTTAATTTGTAAAACAATAGACACTCACAAATTTTCCATACCATGAGATATAACTTGAAAATCAATGGAAAACTTAAATTGCTTCAAATCATTTGATTTACAAAAAGGATCTAACTATGACATTCATCAAATGATTTTCCAACATCAATTGATCATGAAAAATCTTAGCTATGAAAGCTTATGTAATCACAATCAATTGACCATCAATAGAAATGCAATGCAAGAGATATAACTAAATGAGAGCAAAAAGCAAATCTATCAAGATGAAATTATAATCAAATGATTTTGAAAACCATGATATGTAACTAGAGAAGTACAAGAAAACAAAATCAATTGATTACAAATAAACATTGCATTTAAAGAAATGTAACTAATGAAAGAACATAAATGCAAATGATCATGACCAACAAAAAGATTTAACTATAAAGGATAGGTTGGTCAATGAGGTTCAAGGCCTTAAGGTTTGACTAAGTATATAACTTTAGGAATCCACCTAAGGTCTTGAGAGGGTTGATCTTTGAGGTCTAGTTTAAAAGTCTCACCAACTATAGGAGATTTGACTTGATAAATTTTTAATTTAGACTTATCACCATTATATTTAGATTTAACTAAATTTAGCTTAGGTTGGTGAACAGTCTTTTGTGGTTGGTGGTTCTTAGGGGATTGATTTCTTTTCTTTTTATTCCCTCCCTTTAATTTACTTTTGAATTTTAGATTTAACTTAGCAACTTTATTCAAAAGTTCTTTCATATTTTGATTTAAGGGAGATAGATTGAGAAGCTTTTTGTTGATAGATTCTTTTATACTTGGTTTAACTTGTTTAACCTTTTTAGAATCTATTTTAGGAGACTCCTTTTTAATTGATTTAACTTGTTTAATCTTCTTGGAATCTTCTTTGATTTTTAGTGTCTTACCCTTCATAGAGTTTGATTTTACTTTCTTGACTTCAAAGATGGGTTTAGACACATGGCTTCTTCTTAATTTGCACTCAAACCTAAAATGCCCTTCAATGCCACAATAATTACATTTAGATATGGGCAAGGAAATATGAGTGCTAGAGAATGAGGACTCACCTTTCACAAAAGTGTTGGTGAATTTAGGGTCATGTGAGATATTCCTATTATAACCAAGACCCGTCCTATCTCCTTGAGATTTACCCAATTTAAATAACTTTTCAAATTTTTCTTCACTTTGGGTAAATTTGCACTCATACTTTTGTTTGTAGCTTTCAAGTTGAGTGACTTGGTTTTTAAGGGTTGAATTTTCATTTTTAACTTTTGTTAGTTCATTTTCAATTCCCTTAAATTTGTTTAGTTCTTCATGGGCAAGTTTTAACTCAAATTTAAGTTCATTAATAACATTAGATCCAAGTTCTAAAGTTTTTATCTTATTTTGAGCATTAGATAAATTTTCCTTAGAAGTAGTCAACTTGGATTCTAGGTTGTTAATGTTTTTGTCTTGCCTTTGTAATTGATCTCTTAGTTTAGAATTTTCCTTATTAAGATCATCACACTCTATCTTTAATTTACTTAGATCATCTTTAATATTAGATAGATTATGCAAAGAGATCATGAACTTAGATTCTACACAATTTATTAATTCTTCTTTCTCTCTAAGTTCATCTTTTGAATAAACTAATTCTTTGTTTAGTCTTTTTAGATTCTTCTCTTAATATTTTATTTTTCTTATCAAGCTCTATGGAAAAAGTATATAATTCCTCATAGGCTTGTTGAAGATCATCTTCATTTTCAACATTTTCTTCGTCTTTTAATTCAAATTGAGATTCATTAATTTCAAGGTTTGAATCTCCATAAGTGGGAAGGAGGGGTCTAGAAGAATCTACACAAGAATCTAAACGACCTAACATAGTGGAATCCATTCTAATGATTTTCATGAAACAACAACACTAGGGTTTTGACTCTAGGTTTTTACACCTAATCAAGAGTTCCAAAACACTTGATCCTAAATTAGAGCACGAGGCTCTGATACCAATTGAAAGTCCGAGATCCTAACCCTAGAGAGGGGGTGAATAGGGTGATCTACACTTTATGACTAATTATGACCAATTTTAATTTCTTAACAATTAACTAGTCACATGTGATGATTAACATACAATATGCGGAAGCTTAAATAAAACAATCACCCCAAAGCAAACACCACTACACAAGGATTTATAGTGGTTCGGCCTCAATGCCTACATCCACTACCGGCTTGTGATCCAACACCCCACCGGATTTCCACTATTTGTGCTTTTCAAAAAGGCTAAGCAATAACCTTAACAATATGCTTTCCAAGGCTAAGCAATAACCTAACAATGTTGTTTTTCTAGGCTAAACAACAACCTTTACAAGAGATGATTTCTCAAATAAGTGTCTACACAAACACTTTAAGAGATTACAATTTAAGCTCAATTTAATTGCCTCTAAAATAGGCGGATAAGAAAGTTTAATTCAACTCACACAACATTCTATGAAATGCTAAGATGAATGCTCATGAAGTGTGTGTGTGAAAACTTCGATCAAGTTTAAAATGAATGCTCAATTAATGTATGCTTAATGCGTTTTAAAGTTTAAAACACACAAAGATTTGATTGAAGTGAAATGCAAATCACATGTACAAAATACTAACTTGTTGATGATATGAAAATCAAAAGCTCACAAGTTGTATGAAATTAATTATGTCTAAACATGTGATGCATGTGCAATGTTGTTTTCAAAAACAAAAGTTTAACTAAGGTTCAAATGAATGAAAACAACAATATGATTCAACCAAGTAAATGAAAAATGTTATAAAAAGAAATCAAAGGATTTGACAAAACATGTTTTATAAAGTTTTAAAACAAACTTGGTTTGAAATCAATGGTGAAGAATCCAATCCAACTTAAATCAAAGATTAAGAGAATAATGGATTCAACACATCATAGTTATTATGCTAAAAATCATTTACCAATAATTTAAACAAAGCATATAACATATGATAAATAAAAGTAAAGCTTACTTAGAGATTTAACTTCATTAATCCAAGCTTTAGCTTTACTAATGACCCCTTGGTCTCTCTTACTTCATTCCCCTTTTTCTTGCCTCCAAACACCTCAAGGATGGCTTTTTTGTTCCACCTTGATCCTCATCTTTTCAAAGGGAATGAACCTCATTTTATAGTCAAAAACTGACCTTTCACGTGTCCCCGGTCGACCTGGTACACTGGGCGGTCGACCCGGGCTCAACGGTCATAAATCTGACCGTTTGAAAAGAGGCCCAACGGCTCTTTCCCGTTCGACCGCACAGTGTGGCCGGTCGACCGGGTCCCTTGGCCCGGTCAACCGGCCACACTGCGCGGTCGACCCGGGCCTGGGACCATTTTTCCCACAAATGCATATTTCAAAGTATTTTTCTTGTGGGGACTTTGGGCCATTGAATCAAGCTTGGAATCATGATTTTAATTCAATCTAAGTTCTTTTAAAATCATGAAACATACAAAGCCAAAATGATTTGAAACTTCTTAAAACCATTGGCTAGCTTGATTTATAAAACTTCTTTTCCAAATTAAATGCATCCAAGATTAAAAACAAATCATGCATAAAACATATGATTTACAAGATTTAAAACAATGCATGTGTAAATCAAGATTTCAAGTTTTTCTAAATCAATGCATGAGTGAAAATTCGAATGATGCTTAAATGATAATGCATCCATCAAATTGCAAATACAAAATTCCTAACACATATAACATATGATAAATAAAAGTAAAGCTTACTTAGAGATTTAACTTCATTAATCCAAGCTTTAGCTTTACTAATGACCCCTTGGTCTCTCTTAGTTCATCCCCTTTCTTTTGTCTCCAAGCACCTCAAGGAAGACTAAAATATTCAACTTTGATCAACTCCTTTTTCAAGGGAATGAACCTCATTTTATACTCAAGAAATGAGTTCTGGCGTGTCCCCGGTTGACCCCCACTATAGCCCGGTCAACCTGGCCTTAACGGTCAAAAATCTGACCGTTTGAAAAAGCCGCCTAACGGCTCTTTGCCCGGTCGACCCCATGTGTGGTCGGTTGACCAGGCCCATGGGCTCGGTCGATCGACCACACTGTGGGTCGACCAGGTCCTTGGACCATTTTTTCCAAAAATTGTATATTTAAAGAGATTTCTTGTGGGGACTTTTGGGCCATTAAATCAAACTTGGAATCATGATTTTAAATCATTCTAATAGGATTAAAAACATGAAACATAAAAAGCCTAAAATGATTTGAAAGATTTAAAACATAGGCTAGCTTGATTCAAAAAACTTCTTTTCAAATTTAAATGCATCCAAGTTTAAAAACAAAACATGCATAAATCAATAGTTCTACAAGACTAAAAAACAATGCATGTGTAAATCAAGATTTCAAGTTTTTCTAAATCAATACATGTGTGAAAATTCAAATGATGATTAAAATGATGATGCATCCATCAAATTGCAATATACAAAATCCCTAACAATCTCCCCCTTCGCAATTTGATGGCAAACCTTATTCAATACTGATTTTCACACAAAGTCTTTAGGTCCCCCTAGGCTGGACAAGACTTGGAATCTTCTTTGGATGCTTCTTCACTTAGCTTGGGCTCTAGGTCTTTTTCTTCAGTCTCCTTGATGCTTGGAGCTTGATCATTCTTCAAGCTTTCTTTTCATTAGCCAAGCATCTTCTTTTAACTCCCAAGCTTTCTCTTCTTTCACTCTCCCCCTTTGACCATGCACTCTCTCCCTTTTGGCAAGATATGCATTCTCTCCCCGTTTAGACAACTTAAACACTCTCTCCCCCTTTGACATTAAATTGCAAAGGATCCTATACACATGAAGCAAAGAAAATACCTTTGAGTAGCACCTGTTAACAAAAGAATTCGAAAATGAAATACATAACAGGTTTTCATGTATGGATAGCAAGTTATAAGGGTATAGAGCCAATACAAGGGTGAATTTGATCAAAATTAATACTTCTTATGAAGGTTTACACTCCCCCTCAATCCATTCTCTCCTTTTGTCAAATTTTTGACAAATATTTAACTATTTGGAGCAAGAAGAAGATGGTTTAACCAATTGAGGGTTAACTTCAAGAGAAGGATTAGATACAAGTTTAACTATTGAGCTTAATATGATCAAATTACCATTATAAAGATACCAATTGACGGGTAAGCTATAGGATAATTAAAGAGCAATGTCAAAAGGATAAACTATCATGGATACCAATTGAAATATATATAACACAAATATATCAATTGAGATTGAAGGATATGACTATTAAAATAATCACTCTAAAATGGAGTTAAGGAATATACCTATTAGGGTTCATCCAAATTAGAGCTATCTATAAAGTTATGGGGATTACTAAACATAGCATCAATCAATATAACTTATGAAAATCATATGCTATGAAAGTTTTGAAAACATTTCATTCAATCATAAAATATGACTATCAAGTGCAAGATAAGTGAAATGAAATTCAAACATGAAGCCTACCTCAAACATTAACCAACCAAGATTATGATCACATAAACATGGTGGTCATGAGATTTACTTATATGAACAAGAGAGGTGGCAAACATGAAAATTATGATGCTAATGGAATATGCCAAATAAAAAATCAAGCATCATAAATGAATATTCATCACTATTAGAGATATAACTAATGAGCATAGTGATTGATGAGTCAGGCCTAAGTGACCTAGTTCTTAGTGAGTCCGGGGCCTAAATCTGTGAAGATCCGGTCTGTTGGGATCCGAGCCCAAGTCTACGAAGACTGCCACGTCAAGGCAACCACGTCGCTTCGGATATAGTCGTCGGTCTTTAACCTGCTTTTACCAGGTCCCGCGGAGAATATCTCACCTGCCTCGTCAATCAAGGGTAGTTCAAAGGCTCCGTCGAAGTGGAGGGAGCGTTGAGGTAAAGTCGCCCCCATCTATTGGGGGAAGACTATAAATAGAAGAGTCGTTTTTTCTGTATTCTCTAAGTTTTTTTGGAATCTCTGAAAAGTCTGTAATCTTTGCACACTTGAGAAGTAAAAACTGCCGGCAACCTTTGCAAGTGGACGTAGGTCATATTGACCGAACCACTATAAATTTTCTCTCTCTTCATTATTTAGCATTAATTACTTGACGGGTGGTGTCCGAAACCGGTTTTTGGCATCATCAGTGATGAACATGAGAAATTGCATAAAAAGATATAACTTAAAAGAACATGCAATTTACGTACAAAGTGTCAAAATCATATGAATTCAACATCTAAGAAATCCATCAAACAATAGATATAACTATGAAATATAAGAAATGAATTTCAAAGAGGTTTATATGATTAACCACACTATTATGAAGTTGAGACATGTATAAAGAATGATACCAATAAGAAAACCATACATGAATCAACAACATAACCATCCAAAAAAAAATAACTAGAAAGCACAAAGGATGGATTTAAGAGTCCTAGAATGGTGTCTACAAATAAAACTAAAATTAAGCACAACCAAACAAGGAACTATATAGACATTTGCATATAACAAGAGTGTAACTAAATGGGCAAACATGCAAATTGTCTATCACAACATTCATTTCCATTTAAGTTGATATAACCAATTGCATAAGGAAATGAGAACATGGAACATGCTTTGATGATTATAACTAATAATGATTTAGAGCATTTCCATTCATACAATCTTCAAATCATTTCAATAAACCAAATCCAACAATAAGCATAAAAAGAGTGATTTTGAAGATAATCAATTTTCAACTTGCATTTAATAATATATAACTTATTTGAAACACATGCAAGTTGACTTTATAAAACAATAATTTTCCATTAGAAAATATAACTTAGAAAAATATGGAAAATCCAAAATGTTTCAAATCATTTGTTTTTCAAAACAAATAAGACATTCAAACAAATGATTTTGCAATATCAATTGATTATAAAAGATCTAGCTATGAAAGCTTTTGAAATCATAATCAATTGATCATGTAGAAATGCAATACAAGATATAACTATATGAGAGTAAGAAGCAAATCTATCATGATGAAATTATAATCAAATGATTTTGAAAACCATGATATGTAACTAGAGAAGTACAAGAAAACAAAATCAATTGATTACAAATAAACATTGCATTTAAAGAAATGTAACTAATGAAAGAACATAAATGCAAATGATCATGACAACAATATGATTTAACTATAAAGGATAGGTTGGTCAATGAGGTTCAAGGCCTTAATGTTTGACTAAGTATATAACTTTAGGAATCCACCTAAGGTCTTGAGAGGGTTGATCTTTGAGGTCTAGTTTAGAAGTCCCACCAACTTTAGGAGATTTGACTTGATAAATTTTCAATTTAGACTCATCACCATTATGTTTAGATTTAACTAAATTTAGCTTAGGTTGGTGAATAGTCTTTTGAGGTTGGTGATTCTTCTTCTTAGGGGATTGCTTTCTTTTCTTCTAATTTTCTCCCTTTATTTGACTTTTGAATTTTAAATTTAACTTTGCTATTTTCTTCAAAAGTTCTTTCATGGTTTGATTTAAGTGAGATAGGTTGAGAAGCTTTTTGTTTATAGATTCTTTTATACTTGGTTTAACTTTTTTAACCTTTTAGAATCTATCTTAGGAGACTCCTTTTTAATTGATTGAACTTGTTTAATCTTCTTGGAGTCTTCTTTGATTTTTAGTGTCTTCCCCTTCATAGATTTTGATTCTACTTTCTTGGGTTCAAAGATGGGTTTAGACACATGACTTCTTCTTAGTTTGCACTCAAATTTGAAATGCCCTTCATTACCATAATAATGACAATTTGTTTTGGGCAAAGAAGTGTGAGTGCTTGAGAATGAGGACTCACCTCTCACAAAAGTATTGGTGAATTTAGGGTCACGTGAAATATTCCTATTGTAACCAAGACCCGTCCTATCTTTTTGTGATTTACCCAATTTTTATAACTTTTCAAATTTTTCTTCACTTTGGGTAAATTTGCACTCATACTTTTGTTTGTAGCAGTCAAGTTGAGTGACTTGGTTTTTAAGGGTTGAATTTTCATTTTTAACTTTTGTTCGTTCATTTTCAAATCCCTTAAATTTGTTTAGTTCTTCATGGGCAAGTTTTAACTCAAGTTTAAGTTTATTAACAACATTAGATCCAAGTTCTAAGGTTTGCAAATTACTTTGATCATTAGACAAGTTTAATTTGGATTTTAAATAGAAAACGTTTTCATCTTGCCTTTCTAAAGCATCTCTTAGATTTAAGTTATCTTTATTATGCTCATCACAATTTAACTTTATTTTATTTAGTTCATCTTGAGCATTAGATAAATCTTTCTTAGAGATACTTAACTTGGATTCTAAATTGTTAAAGTCTTTGTCTTGCCTTTGTAATTGATCTCTTAGTTTAGAATTTTCCTTATTAAGATCATCACACTCTATCTTTAATTCTCTTAGATCATCTTTAATATTAGATAGATTATGCAAAGAGATCATGAACTTAGATTCTACACAATTTATTAATTCTTCTTTCTCTCTAAGTTCATCTTTTAAAGAAACTAATTCTTTGTTTAGTCTTTTAGATTCTTCTCTTAATTTTTTATTTTTCTTATCAAGCTCTATGGATAATGTATATAATTCCTCATAGGCTTGTTGAAGGTCATCTTCATTTTCATCATTTTCTTCCTCTTTTAATTCAAATTGAGATTCATTAATTTCAAGGTTTGAATATCCAAATGTGGGAAGGAGGGGTCTAGAAGAATCTACACATTCTAAAATAGTGGAATCCATTCTAATGATTTTAATGAAAATACAACACTAGGGTTTTGACTATAGGTTTTTACACCTAATCAAGAGTTCCAAAAACACTTGATCCTTAAATAGAGCACGAGGCTCTGATACCAATTGAAAGTCCGGGATCCTTACCGTAGGGGGGGGGGGGTGAATAGGGTGATCTATACTTAATGACTAATTATGGCCAATTTTAATTTCTTAACAATCAACTAGTCACATGTGATGATTAACATACAATGTGCGGAAGCTTAAACAAAACAATCACCACAAAGCAAACACCACTACACAACGATTTATAGTGGTTCGGCGTCAATGCCTACATCCACTACCGGCTTGTGATCCAACACCCCACCGGATTTCCACTATTTATGCTTTTGAAAAAGGCTAAGCAATAACCTCTACAATATGCTTTCCAAGGCTAAGCAATAACCTAACAATGTTGTTTTTCTAGGCTAAACAACAACCTATCAATGTGCTTTTCTACGCTAAGCAATAACCTCTACACTACGCTTTTCTTAGGCTAAGCAATAACCTTTACAAGAGATGATTTCTCAAATAAGTGTCTACACAAACACTTTAAGAGATTATAATTTAAGCTCAATTTAATTGCCTCTAAAATAGGCTATTTAAGGATCAGTTTAGGTATTTTTTCTACGTTTATTATGTTTTCTGAATGCACAAGAAGGGACAAATTCAGGCAAAATCGTGGTTTTCTGCAAAATCCCGATTTGGGTTTTGGACTTTTACCGGTAGCCACAATATGCCTTTACCGGCGGCCAGACTTTTACCCGCGGCCCTGGCCCCCGCTATAGGCAGTTTCCTTTTTAAGTGGCTATCCGGGTTTGTTCATCATGAGATGATGGATGACTTCTTAACCAAAGTCCCTATTGTGTATGAGATGTTAACCTAAGTCCCTATTGTGTATGCGATGTTAACTTGTAGGTGATCATGTCCTCTCCATATGCCCCACAAGACTTTTACTTTCTTTTTATGGTTATTGGTTTATTTGAGCCCAAGTGTAAAGGGCGTCATGGTTTCCTTGGTTTCCCGCAAAAGGGCAAGGTATGATGAATTTCCCTATAGCCCTTTTATTTCCATGTTTAGATTACCATGTAAGTCTCATTATCGAGGCATAGGAATTTATGTAATTTTTCTAAATTTGTAAATCCTAGCAATGTCCGAGACGAAGAAGGAAAGTGGTGTTGGGCAACTAAACAAAGAGTTTGAAGATTACCAAAAGTATTTTGGAGATGCCTAAAGAGTTTGAGGATTCCCAAAGTTTTGGAAAGTCTAGAAGTCCAAGAAGTCTATTCCGCCTGGGCCATGTGGATAAAATGACTAGTTTCTAATTTTAGCACTTTCTATTTATGGATGAATACTTGATTTAGAAAGTTTCCAAATCTGGTCCAAACATAGCAATTTCCAAAATTGGTCAAATCAAATTAATTTTTGAAAAGAATTCTAATTAGTGTTGGTGGACCCATGAGATGCATCCATTAGTAACACTAACCTTAGAAACTGGACTTTCCCTAAAATAACTTGACTTGGAACCAATCATTGGACATATCATGAGATGATTTGATGTCTATATTTGTGGGCCCATATACCTATAAGGAAATCCTCAATTCTAAAATATTAAGTGGGAGCGGGGCATTTATATTTAGAAATCCCCATGATTTTCCACCATAGGTTCATTGTAAGGAAAGTATTAGCCTCGCGCCTGTTACATTGTATGGACTCAATCCATCAGATGATGTAATAAATTGATTAATTTCTTTATTTATCAATAATATCATGCTTTCCTTTCATGAGATGAATGGTGTTTTACTACTTAATGCACATGACCAATACATATGACATAATGGTTCATGAGATTAACTGGGTCCTATTAGTATATTAGTTGTGATATATGTGTATGAATGTGATTCACACACGGGAGACATGTGTCACAAATCTTATACTTAAATATCTTCACAACTGATGATGAGACTACGCAGTGGCCTGGTCGCTTGAGCGAACCGAGGTTTGTACGTTTGGGTATCGTGAATCCTATCCTCTTCGGTGACTGAGTAGGTTGTACGATGCTTCAGGGTTAACATTGTACTTAGGATCTCTTTTGAGGTTCCATTTGTTTTGAAGTTCATTTAAAAGTTTTAAAATCCGTAAGGTGTATAAAGAGCCCGAAATATCTCCAAACTCAAGGAGTACCAAGTCATTATTACAATGGACATACGGGGTCCTTACTCACCAGATTTATCTTGAATCTTGACACTAGTCCCAAATTTCATGAATTATGATTTATCATTCCCGAAAGTATTGAAAGTGTATTTTAGCATTTTTCTAGCCCGTTTATACATGCCCGAATAAAATGATACTTATGCCTTTGAGCATCCCGTCCCGCCCGTTTACATTCATGCACTTGATATGTTTTATATATGTTTTGATTTGTCATTTGACTTATGAGTCGGCACCACTAAGCTTACCTTTCCTTGCCGGTCTGAGCCACCGACTTGGAGACCCTTTCCCGTCCCGCCAGCTGCAGTTTAGATCCCGCTATCCGGTTATTACCGTGGTCTTGTCCCGATGCCGCAGATTGCTACTGTGGTTCCCGATGCCCGATTCGCTACCGTGGTCATGTCCCGTATTATTATTATGTATATGTATATGTTACTTTTGTTGCATCTCCTCACTTCGGTGACTGAGATCAACATCCCGTATGCTCATGTCACTTTGGTGATAGAGGACTTAGATATGTGTGGTTGCCATCTTGTTTGTTTCCCGTTTTCTTGGATACCTTACATGTTTTATATTGCATTTGTATTTGAATAAATGATTCTCTCGTTTTATAAAAATCATTGTTTTAACAGGTTTTAATGTTTCTAAGGTAATTTCTTATATGGATATGTCTTTTCACCCACCTGCCAAACCATCGTGTTTGACCCTTTGCTTTGGTACTCAGGTCCCGTTATCGGTCACCCCAAAGAGGAGCATGAGGAGGTGGTCGGAGAACTGCATCGTCTAGTCGAGTGGCACGCCGATAATGTCGTCTAGACATTCGGTTGCCCGAGTGACGTAACATTTTGGGTTGAGTCTAACTATTCTTTTGGGAACTTGTTATTTTATTAATATTGACCTTTGTTGGCCTCTATTTTTGGGGGCAATGTAATTAAACGATATTGTTGTAAACTTTAACTTTCTTTTGGGTTATAACACTAATGATCATTGCTCATTTTGATACTGGTTTCAAATAGGTTTAATCTTGTTATCTTGGACATGAATGTATGAAATAGATTTGCTACATGCTTCTGTACATAAAAGAAATATTCATGTTGATGTGATATCCTCACCGCGGACACCTGTGGGAAATCGCGTGTACGAGTGACATTCTTTGGTAGACTCGTATACGTTTTGGGTTTAGATTAATTCATCATCCATCATACACAATCACAATTAGTCCCGATCCCGGATTAGGCCCGATGACCCGGTCCGAGGTCGCGGTAGACTGGTATTAGAGCGAGACGTGTTTCAAGCAACTAAAAGAAACTAGAAATCCTAAGGACGTGGTGAAAATTCATTAGAGTTTTCGTTAGTTAGTATCGTGTGAGCATTGTGTGACCCTTATTGTATTATCTTGTGCTAACAAATTGTTTTGCAGCATTATGCCACCTCGAAAAAGGACAGTAAATGGCAATCCCACGGCATGTAATAATGAGCATATAGGGCCAGTCCAAGAGGATATTCCCGACAATACCATGCAAAATCAATTTCAACAAATGATGCAGGCTATGTTGGATCAACAACGACAGGCTAATGAGAATCAAACCAGGTTACAAGAACAGATGCTGAAAAAGGATGAGGATCATGCCAGGGAGTTGGCAGGTATGCAGAGGCAACTCTTAGAGGTGTTACAGAAGAGGCCCGAGCCTGTGCAAGCTCAACTAGCCATCGTGATCAATCAGAGGGAGCATGACCCAAATGCTTTGTTTGAGAAGTTTAGAAAACGAGGTCCGAAAGAATTCTTCGGGACAGAGGATCCCTTAGCTGCAGATGATTGGCTGGAGCACACAGAGAACATTTTTGAGATCTTCTAGTGCACGGGAAGAGAACAGGTCCAGCTTGCAACATCTCTCTTCACCGGTTCAGCAGATATCTGGTGGAAGACAGTTAGAGAAGAATACAGACATATAGCAGATGTAGTGGCATGGGTTAGTTTCAAGAGACAGTTTGGAGACAAGTACGTGCCCATACATATCAAGAGGCAAAAAGCAGTAGAGTTTCAACAACTTATCCAAGGAAATATGACAGTCCTCGAATATCTTACAAAATTCGAGAGATTGTCAAGGTATGCTCCAGAGCTAGTGGACACAGTGGAGAATAAGATAGCTAAGTTCCTCGAATGACTGAATCCCATCATAGAGAGGGATGCTACCGGGGTTGTACCACCTACAACCTTCGAAGATGCAGTGAAGAGGGCTTACAAGTTTGAGAACTTCCACCACAAGATCCTCAGACTCCAAGGCAAGGGACAGTCCCAGCAGCGTAACAACCAACAACGCAATCAACAGCACAAGAGGCAGAGGCAAGAGCAGAACGTGCAGAATCCCTTGGTTTGTACACATTGTGGGAAGAACCATAAGAGTGCTCAATGTCGTACCATCACAGAGGCATGCTTCAGATGTGGTTCCATGGCCCATCAGATGAGAGATTGCCCAAGACAGAATAGGCAGAATCAGCAGCAGCAGGGAGCACAGCGTCCAGCACCACCTCAGAATGCAATGATTGTGCAAAACCAAGCTAGACCCCTACAGCAACAAGCACCGCAGCAGCACTTTAGACCCCAGCAACAACAGCAGGCCCGTCAGCAAGAGCAGAATCAGAATCAACGTCCTCAGCAACAGAACAGGAATGCACAGCAAGGCAGGCCACAACAGGCTCAGAATAGGCCACAACAGAGAGGACAGATATATGCAGTCAATAGAGCTGATGCAGAGGCAGCAGGAGATATAGTGGAAGGTACACTTCTTGTTTGTGGATTCCAAGCTAGGGTTTTGTTTGACCCTGGCTCTACCCACTCTTTTATCTCTCCCAGATTTGCAAAGATGATTAATATGCATGCTAGAGATATGGATTTCTTATTGACTGTGGCTACCCCCATAGGTAAAGAAGTTATATGTAGGACTTTTTACCCTAGTTGTTCAGTCATGATAGGAGAGTTAGAGTTACCAGCAAATCTCATTTTATTGGAGATGTTCGATTTTGATGTCATCCTAGGGATGGATTGGTTAGCAGGGTACCATGCTACAATGGATTGTTTCCATAAAACCCTCACCTTCAAATTACAAGAAACACCAGCAGGGGTATTGTTTCGAGGAGACAGGAGTAATCCTAGTACATGGTTTATTTCAGCGTTAAAGGCTAATAGACTTCTGAAAGGTGGATGTGAGGCCTATTTGGCGTTTATCACAGAGGATAAACGGTCCCAAAGGGTGGGGACATCCCAATTGTTTGGGAATTCCCAGATGTTTTTCCGGATGAGATTCCAGGTCTACCACCTATTAGAGAGATTGATTTCACTATTGAGCTATTACCAGGGACTGCTCCGATATCCATTGCACCTTATAGAATGGCTCCGGCTGAATTGGGAGAATTGAAAACACAATTGCAAGAATTGTTGGACAAAGGTTTTGTAAGACCTAGTGTTTCACCATGGGGAGCTCCAGTATTGTTCGTCAAGAAGAAGGATGATTCCATGAGAATGTGTATTGACTACCGAAGATTGAACCAAGTGACCATCAAGAACAAGTATCCATTGCCAAGGATAGATGAACCGTTTGATCAGTTACAAGGTGTTTCTTACTTTTTGAAGATTGATTTGAGATCTGGTTACCACTAGCGTAGAGTCAGAGAGTCAGATGTATTGAAGACAGCTTTCCGGACAAGATATGGGAACTATGAGTTTTTGGTGATGCCATTTGGATTGACAAATGCATCAGCAGTGTTCATGGCATTGATGAGCAAGATATTCGCAGAGTACCTAGATCAGTTTATAGTGGTGTTCATTGATGACATTTTGGTGTACTCCAAGACCAAAGAAGAGCATGAAGAGCACTTGAGAATAGCTTTACAGCTTCTGAGAGAGAACCAACTATATGCAAAACTCAATAAGTGTGAATTTTGGCTAGAACAAGTAGCATTTTTGGGGCACATTATCTCCAGAGAAGGTTTGTCAGTAGATCCATCCAAGATTGAGGCAGTAGTACAGTGGGAAAGATCGAAGAATGTGTCAAAAATCAGGAATTTTCTAGGATTGGCAGGCTATTATCGGAGGTTCGTACAGGGATTTTCGTCGATTGCGTCACCTTTGACGAAGTTGACGAGGAAGAATGTGTCGTATGTGTGGTCAGACAAGTGTGAAGATAGTTTCCAAGAGCTTAAGAAGAGATTAACCACAGCACCAGTCCTTACTTTGCCATCTGGAAGAGGCGGTTTCACTATCTTTACCGATGCTTCGAACATTGGACTTTGGTGCGTGTTGATGCAGGAAGGGAAAGTTATAGCTTATGGATCCCGTCAGTTGAAAGATCATGAGAAGAACTATGCAACACATGATCTTGAGTTAGCAACGGTTGTTTTCGCATTAAAGATGTGGAGACATTATCTCTATGGAGAGAAATTTGAGGTTCACTCCGATCACCGCAGCTTACAGTACTTGTTTTCATAGAAGGAATTGAACATGAGACAGAGAAGATTGTTGACACCAAAACTGTCACTATGTCCCTTCAACACCGAAAGCTACATGGAGCCACATCCTGCCATAAATAGGAAGGCGCCACTTCAAGCACCAGATCTTGTCAGAATCAAACAAAAACTGCAAGATCCTTCAAAGCAGCCAAAAGAAGGGTACACATGAAGTTTCAGGCCATTTCGACATCATTTGGCCCAACTTCACTCCTCCGACAGCCAGACAGAAGCTCCCGGCAGCGACAGTGTCAAAGACTTCAAAACTCCGATCAAAGCCTACGAATGGTCTCAAAATACCTCCAAAAGGCCCCCTGCCAAGTTTCAAGTCAAACGGACGACGTTTGACCCTTCATCAACTCTCGGGAAGCAAAAACAAGCCCATCGGCAGCGGAGCACCCCGGAATCATGGCATTCAAATTGGAGCTAATGGATCATCTCAAAATGACTCCAATAGGTCCCCTGTCAAGTTTTAGGTCAAACGGACATCGTTTGGCCTAGTTTCAAAGCTCGGCACTTCCCTCGAGACGAAATTAAGGCAAGCGTTTGCGGGGCCCCAAAAGGCTTCAAAACTCAAACCAAAGCCTATGGTTGGTCCTATCTAATGCTCAAGAAGCTCCACGTCAAATTTCAGGTCATTCCGACATCGTTTGGCCTAGTTTCAATGCTTGACAAAAAATCGGCAAAACCGCACAACAAAGTCTTCGGCTTTCCAGAAAAATAGGAAACTTTGTGCTCCGATTTGCGTGGCTTCTCGTTGGGTTTTCTTCAAGAGAATCAGGCCAATAAATGAGGGGAAATGTCAGGAAAAAATCAGAAGAAAAAAGAATGAAAAAAGATCGAAAAACGGCGAAGAAACGGCGACCGGACGGCGACCAAAAAACGGGCCCAAGGCCCATGGTCGCCGGCGACCATGGAATTTCCGGCGACCCAAAAGTCGCCGGAAACCCACTTTTTCGGGTCCGTTTCGCGATCCGAGTTGATTGGCCCCTGTGATTTTTCCAAAATCTGATTTTTCGTGCATGAAATCCGTCAATCTTTATTAAAATCACGGATTCACCGCCGAAATCATTGGATGATCATTCGACGCCTCGAAATCGTCAAAGAAAGTACACTTTCTGCCCGCCCGATCGTGAAATCGACAGGACGGATGTTGCCGGCACATTGAGATCAATCAATGTCTGAAATTTCATCGCCATCCGACATCAAACAATGTGTGGATCCATCGGCGATCATCGCGAGAAGAATTCCAAAAGACACTGCGCGGCCCGCGACTCTTCAAGCGACTTGGCGGCCAATTAATGAGAATAAATGACCCATTTTATGACAAGTTAATGCGGTCATTAACTCATTATTTTGAACGGCCCAATCAAAAGCAAGCAAATGGGAGTTACAAATCCAATGATTTATGGCATTAAAGCCACGAAACTCCTCCCATGATGGAGATTAAATGCAATCAAAGGCTCATTAATCTCCATCGACCAATCAAATTCAAGGAAAAAGGAGTTACAAAACAAATCATTTAAAACTTGTAACTCCTCCCATTATGAGCATTAATGTATTAAATGCTCATAAACCCTCCTAATGGCCACCAAAAGCCTATAAATAGGAGGGCTTTTCCAAGGAGAAGGCCCCAGAGAGAGAAATTGCTCGGAAAATCCCGGAAAATCCAGAGAAATCAGAAGAACCTCTGCCAATTTGAAGAAAAGAAACTCTGCTGCAAGAGCAACTACAAGGTGATTGAAGCACCCTTGGGGGGCCACCCCCCCAAGGACCTCCCTTCTTCTACCAACATGGCTAAAACGTGGCTTTTCAGCCCGTTTACTTAGCTTTTTATCGGATATAAGACCTTCTCTTGGTCTTTGTCCTTTAAAAATCTGAGGTTAGAAAGCCGAGCCAAGAATCCAAGCATCGTGTTCTCATCTGCATGGACGATGGAGGAGCCCATACATGACTCGCGACCGTCGATCTGAACGTGTCCCCACAATCGAATGAGAAGTCAGATTCCTTTTCTTGATTTCTATTGTACTTTATTTTTCTTTTAGAGACAAAAATCACAATTCTTGTCTTTCATAATGGATGAGACTTGTAAATCGCCTTTTACGGCAAAATCGCCTTTCACGGCAACAAATGAAATCGCCTTTCACGGCATTAAAAAAAAACCCTTTGTCTCTTTTCTTAAAATATGTGTGCAATGGAAAACTAGAAAAAGTTTCATTTCCCCTTTCTACTTGCGAAGGTGGATCTTCGGATCACCATTCCTAAATTCTAAGTAGAAAAGTGAAATTGGCATACCCGTACAAAAAAAGAAAGATGTTGAAACCCTTTACCTTTTTCTTCTCCTCCCCTCCGCCGCACCCCGAAAGACCCGGGGCGGAGGCAGCGGGAGAGAGGGAAGGAATCGGGTCCATCAAAGATGGATGGAGTATATCAAGGATTACGATTTTCCAATCAAATATCATCCGGGGAAAGCAAACGTAGTTACTGATGCTTTGAGCAGGAAATCAGTGGGCATGGCAAATCTCAGTGGCACATGTATCTTTGAGAAATTTGAGGAGTTGAGAATAGATTTACAGCCGCTAAAGAAGCGTGTTGTATTAACTAACATGTTAGTGTCAGAGCCTTCCTTCATTCAGAAGATTAAAGACAGTCAGTTTCAAGATCCAGAGTTGACCAAGATTTCAAAGCAGATAGCAGATCGTCCTGACTTTCGCATTGTGGATGGAGTTTTGTACTTCCGTGACCGTCTGTGTGTGCCAAACATTGAAGATTTGAGGAATGATATCATGACCGAAGCTCACAGTACGAGGTATTCTGTGCATCCAGGCAGCACGAAGATGTATCAGAATTTGAAGGGCAGATTTTGGTGGAATAACATGAAGAGAGAGATAGCAGCGTTTGTTTCTCGGTGTATGACATGTCAGTTGATTAAAGCAGAGCACCAGAAGCCTCCAGGGTTATTGCAACCGTTAGAGATTCCGGAATGGAAATGGGAGCATATAACCACGGATTTCATTTCGGGATTACCAAGGACTAGCAAAAGAAATGACGCTATCTGGGTCATTGTGGACCGTCTCACCAAGTCAGCTCATTTCATCTCGATGAAGACTGGAAAGAAGATGCACATGCTACCATTGGCAGAGTTGTTTGTTAGTGAGATTGTCAGCAAACATGGTCAGCCAGTTTCCATCACATTTGATTGAGACAGTAGATTCGTCTCAAGATTTTGGAAAACACTACATGAGTCTATGAGTACAAGAATACAGTTCAGTACAACTTATTGTTGGATTTTGAAGAGAGTTTGATGTTTGAAGCTCGGTTTTGTGTTGGAATTATTGTCAACACTGTGTTGGAATTATTGTCAACACATTGTCAAACAAGTATAATAAAGAATGCCTCAGCACGGTAACGAATGCCTCAGCTCGGTACCGAATGCCTCAGCTCGGTAACAAATGCCTCAGCTTGACGAAATGCCTCAGCTCGGTTACAAAAACAAGGAAGACATGAGCTCGGTAACAAGGAAGACATGAGCTCGGTAACAGGGAAGACATGAGCTCGGTAACAAGGAAGACATGAGCTCGGTAAAAGCATTGAGCTCGGACATGACAGCTCAGTTCGGCGAAGCGCAGAGCTCAAAGAAGAATCAAGCGCAGAGCTCGTTCAAGCACTAAGGTCGGTCAAGCGCAGAGCTCAAAACAGAAACTTGCGCAAGAAAAAACAGGGGATCTCTTCCAATCCTTGAAGGAGTTCTCAAAACAGAAACTTGCGCGAGAAAAAACAGGGGATCTCTTCCTATCCTTGCAGGAGTTTCCAAAACCACTCCTAGCCTTTTTGCAATCACGAATTAGGGTTGGCAAATCCTATAAAAAGGCATGCTAGGGATCTCTGAACAAATACACGCAGAAAAAGAGAAGTATTGTGAGGGTGTGTGAGCTTACAAGGAGATACTGCTGTGATTCTTTTACAGCAAGTCAAGAAGAAACTCTACATCAAGAAGATGGTTCTTTATCAGTAGTTCCTTTAGATAAGTATTTCTCAATTCATGTTTATTAAAAATCTGATTTGTATGGGATTGAGAGTGAGAGATTGTAGAAAGGAATTTCTGTAACGGATTCTTCTCTAATCATTGTAAAATATCAAGTGGGTGCTTGGTATTGGGGTTTGGTGATCCCGTCTGTTGGTGCAGACGAATTGTAAAGGGAGTTGTTGCTTCCTAGATAGTGGGTGCTATCTGAATCTGGGGTGGGTGCTCCTTGAAGTTGAAGCTTCAGAACTAATTAGTAAGACTAGCCTCGGATTGGTATCCGAGTAGTCGTTGCACCGTGGACATAGCCTTTGGGTGAACCACGTTAAAACCTTGTGTTCCTGTGGTTGCTTGATTATTGTTTTACTGCTTTGATTATTTGGACTTATTTATATTCAAGTAAAAAGAATTGAGACATCACTGATTCACCCCCCCCCCCTTCTTAGTGATCGTGTGATTCTAACAATTGGTATCAGAGCGAGGTTCCTTTAGCAAGCATTAACACACTGAGGGTGATCTTTAAACGAATCACATGGGGCCCAATATTGGGAACACGAAAGCACCATTGTTTGATGGTACTAATTACTCCTTCTGGAAGCTAAGGATGCAGGCTTACATTAAGTCACTTAGCTATGATATTTGGGAGGCTGTAAAAATTGGTTACAACGCTTTTATCACATCCACTGATGCTGCAACAAAGAAGCTAGCAGACAATGACTCCAAGGCTCAGAACGCTCTCTATAGCGGCCTTGTCGACAGTGAGCTTGTCAAAGTCATGACATGCAAAACCGCAAAAGAAGTGTGGGACAAGTTGCAAAATATTCATGAAGGTGATGACAAAATCAAGGAGGCGAAGTTGCAGACTCATCGCTCACAATTCGAGTCTCTTCGCATGGAGGAAAGCGAGAACGTTGACTCCTATATGCTGCAGGTCAATGAAGTCGTCAACGCCATCCGCGGACTGGGGGAGGAAATCAAAGAACCGGTCATCATAAAAAAGGTTCTAAGATCGCTTCATCCCTGGTTCGATTCAAAAGTCTCTGCCATTGAAGAAGCTAGGGACCTGAATGTGTTTTCCATGGAAGAGCTGCATAGATCACTTACTGCCTATGAGATGTGTATAGGCAAGACATCCTCATCTGACAGAGAGGCGGCCTTCAAGGTAATAAAGAAGGAAAAAGACACTGATCTAGGTGATAATTCTGATGATGATGAGCTTGAGGCTCAATTTGTAAAAAAGTTGAAAAAGGGCAGCAAAAGCAAGTACAAAGGGAAGCTACCCTTTAAGTGCTTCAACTGTGGAGGTGTTGGCTACTTTGCAGCAAAGTGTCCGCTTAAGGATGACGACAATGACTCTAATTCTGATAAGGGTCAATGGAAGAAAAGCTACAGCAAAAGAGGTAAGACCAAAAGCTTCATCAGCCAGTACACAGACAACGCGTTTGAAAGTTCAGATGATGACCACTCAGCTGAGTCGATTGAAGCCCTCTTCATGGTCACTGTTGAAGAGGAAGAGGAGCAAGAGCTGGAAGATGAGGAAGATGAGGCGGAGGTCAATCTTGAAGGAGAACTTATAGCCGCACTTGAAGAACTGAGCTTGGAGCAAAAATCCGGTAAGAAAAATCTGAAACTCCTCCATGAATTTGAAAACACTGTTGTTGTTTTAAGAACTCAAGCAGAAGAATTTAAGAGGACCATAGAAGTCCTAGAAAACCAAATCAGTACCAAAATTGAGGAGATTGTGAAACTTGAGAATGAAATCCTTGGAGCAAGGGCTGAAAATTTAAAACTTAATCAAAAGCTCAAAGTGCTCTAAGCGATCGATGGAACAATGAAGCTAAACAACCTGCTGAAAGTTCAAAGGCCTTCCCACATCAGATTCGGTCTAGGATTTGAGATCGGAGAATCCTCCAAGGTTGCACCTCCTGAAAAAACAATAGCGCCCCCTAAGTTTGTGAAACAATCTTCTGTACCTCCTAAGGTTGTGAAGCCCCAAACCCAGCCTAGGAAAGAGACTATACATGTGAAAAGGTTTGTGAAGTCTACCAGCCATTCAAGAAACAAAGAAAGTTCAGTTTTTATGGTTACTATTTCCATTGTAATAGATATGGACATAAAATAGTTGAATGTAGACTTTATGTTAAACCTAGTATGACTGTAACTAGGAACCCTTTCTCAGTCCTAAGTAGCCACAACATTGAGTGCCATAAGTGTTATAATTATGGACACTTGGCTAGGGATTGTAGGTTGCATATTGCTAACCAATTTCAGGTTGAGAAGAAACCCAAATTGGTCAAGGTCTGGAGGGTGAAGAGAAGGGCAGAAAAACCCAAGGAATCCCTCATTGTGCAAACCGCTTTCAATGCTCAAAAGAAGGCTGCACCATGGATCCGTGATAGTGGTTGTTCAAGTCATATGACCAGTGACAAAGCCAAGTTCACAAAGCTACAACAGTTTGAGGGTGGCTCTGTAAAATTCGGCAACAACGATGGCGCCAAAATCTGTGGCAAAGGCGTTGTTCAGTTGAAAGAAGGCAAGATCAGTTCTGAAGAAGTGTTGTACGTGTCTGGACTTAGACACAACCTGCTAAGCGTTAGTCAGATCTGTGACAAAGGTCATGAGGTCACCTTCACAAAGAATGGCTTTGCTATCAAGAAGAGAAGCAGTGGCAAAACAGTGGCTATAGGTTCAAGAACATCTGGAAATCTATACACCTTGTCTGATGAGTCAGAGAGAACTTGCTTGATGAGCCAAACGAAGGAAGGCTGGTTGTGGCACAAGCGTCTCGGGCATCTAAACTTCGACAATCTGTCAAAGATTTGCAACACAAAGGCGGTGAGAAGTATGTCTACAACAAAGAAGCCTTCCAACCCTGTTTGCAATTCTTGTCAAAAGGGAAAGCAAACGAGGGTGGTATTCAAGACAAAGGAGCATCACACGAAGAAACCTCTTGAGCTTGTGCACACTGATCTCTACGGACCAATGCGAACTCAAAGCACCAACGGAGATAAGTATTTCATGCTGTGCATTGATGACTATACTAGAATGACATGGGTTTTATTTTTAAAACATAAACATCAAGCACTTGATCGGTTCAAAGTGTTTAAAGCACAGGTTGAAAACATGATAGGGAAGAAGATCAAGACGTTAAGGTCTGACCGTGGAGGTGAATTCACATTTGAAGAGTTCACTAAGTACTGTGAACATTATGGGATTCAAAGACAATATTCAGCCCCTAGAACTCCACAGCAAAACGGAGTTGTTGAACGCAAGAACCGCACCGTGCAGGAAATGGCACGCACTATGCTGGTTGAGAACAAATTGGCTGATAGATATTGGAAGGAAGTAGTCCATACTGCTGTATACATTCAGAATCTATGCATGATCAGGCGACATGAAGACAAAACACCATATGAATTGTGGTTTGGACGGAAACCTTCAGTCAAGCACTTCAGATATTTGGCAGCAAGTGCTTCATCAAGCGACTTGAACAGAATCTGGGAAAATTTGAAGAAAGAGCTGATGAAGGTATATTTCTGGGTTACTCCCCCACTAGCAAGGCATATAGGTGTCTTAATAAAAGGACCAGAAAAATCATAGAGAGTGTTGATGTTAGAATAGATGAAAATTATGAACCAATGAATGTTACTCATAATGACAGTCCAGTTTATGAGGACTTGAGTGAGATCGATGATGAAATGGCTGAACCTAATGACTCTGAGAAATCAAAGGATGACTCAGAAAATGCTACTCCTAGGAAGCACAACACTTGGGTCGAACAACACCCTAAGGACCAAATAATTGGAAATCCTAAGGCTGGTGTTCAAACTAGACATAGTGTGACGAACACTTTTTCACTAGTATCAATGATCGAACCCAGGACAGTGGCTGAAGCAAGCCTTGATGAAAATTGGTTAAAGGCTATGCATGAGGAGTTAGAGCAAATAGAGAAGAACTCCACTTGGGATTTAGTCCCTAGACCTGTCCAACACTCCCGCACAAAGCATGTTGCCATACGCTATCACTTTCTCAAAGAAAAGGTTGCTGACAGTAAGGTAAAATTGGAATATGTTCCAACCACTGAACAAGTGGCTGATATCTTCACAAAGCCTCTACCAAAGGAAGTCTTCGAGTATCTTCGTAAGAAATTGGGAGTTACTCACTCTCCTAAGCATTAAGAGACCTTCTTGTTAGGGGGAGCACGCATTATTGCTACTCTTTTTGCTCCTAAGCAAGTCCCTTTGAGATTGTTGTCAAAGGGGGAGATTAACTTGAAAGAACATGTTGTTCAGGGGAAGTCTGTAAGTTTTAAGGGGTGATTGGTTGAAGTGAAATTAGAAGCTGCCAAGAAGACTTGCTACAGTAGTTCAGAACAGAACAGAAACTTGTTTGCAAGCATCGTGAAAGTCAACATGTTCCAAGTGTTGCCAACAATTCCAAAGGGGGAGATTGTTGGATTTTAAAGAGAGTTTGATGTTTGAAGCTCGGTTTTGTGTTGGATTTATTGTCAACACAGTGTTGGAATTATTGTCAACACATTGTCAAACAAGTATAATAAAGAATGCCTCAGCACGGTGACGAATGCCTTAGCTCGGTACCGAATGCCTCAGCTCGGTAATGAATGCCTCAGCTCGGTAACAAATGCCTCAGCTCGACCAAATGCCTCAGCTCGGTTACAAAAACAAGGAAGACATGAGCTCGGTAACAAGGAAGACATGAGCTTGGTAACAGGGAAGACATGAGCTCAGTAACAAGGAAGACATGAGCTCGATAAAAGCACTAAGCTCGGACATGACAGCTCAGTTCAGCGAAGCGCAGAGCTCAAAAAAGAATCAAGCGCAGAACTCGTTCAAGCACTGAGCTCGATCAAGCGCAGAGCTCGCTCAAGCACTAAGGTCGGTCAAGCGCAGAGTTCAAAGCAGAAACTTGCGCGAGAAAAAACAGGGGATCTCTTCCAATCCTTGAAGGAGTTCTCAAAACAGAAACTTGCGCGAGAAATAAACAGGGGATCTCTTCCTATCCTTGCAGGAGTTTCCAAAACCACTCCTAGCCTTTTTGCTATCACGAATTAGGGTTGGCAAATCCTATAAAAAAGCATGCTAGGGATCTCTGAACAAATACACATAGAAAGAGAGAAGTATTGTGAGGGTGTGTGTCAGACCCCGACCCAGGTTTAGTATAATTTATTATTATTTTAATTTTGATTAGTCACTAAGGGGGATTAGAGGACGATTAGCTTGAGTTTTTAGTTGGATTAGAATTTTGAATAGCTTTGGGGAATTTGGAGAGCGTAGTGTTTGGTTTGAACGGGCCCGGGGTGACCCGTAAAACGCGTGTTAGTGTGGGAATTCGAGTTATTGGATTTATTTGATTTTTGGAAAATATGGATTTCGACATTTTTGGGTTTGTTATTTTGATCCCAGCGACTTTCCTATTTGTTCCGTTTGCATTCGAACCTCAGAAATCGCGTTTTTCGAGAAAAATGACAAAACAGTCTTTTCACACCCAAATTTGTGCATAAATTTCGAAATTTGAAAACCATGAGGAAAATATACGTTTTGAAAACTAGATTTTTCAACGATCATTTTTCCCTTCTTCGTCAACTTCATTCGGAACCTCTAAATGATAGACCCAGCTATGTGAAGTTTTCAGGGCCATTAGGGCCCACAACCCATTTAAACAATCCAAACCCACGTTTATCTCTTTCTTCCTCACTTCACTCATTCATTTCCTGCATTTTCCTGCAACCTACTCAAGAGAACTTCCTCTCTTTTCTCTCATCTCCCCTCCTTTGCATGTCTTGCAAATGAACCCCATTTGACAAACAAATTGCACCAAGCTCTTCTCCTCACCTCTAGCTTGCCATTGATACAAATTTTAAGGGATTTTGGCTGAGTTCATCATCTTCTCCAAGCTCTTCTTCTTGTCTAAAGTTCTTCATAGGTTAGCAATGGCTTCCCTCTTGAAATCTTGATTTTTCTAGACCTTTAGGATTGTGTTACCATACATGCAAGAGCCTTCATGAAAAGCTTCCTTGATTTCCAAAATTTTGTGGATTTTTAGTGTGTTTTCTTTGGATTCTTTTGTGTAGATTGGAGTTGCTGAGTTTGAGAGTTTCTTAGAGTGATTTTGTGACCAAATTGTCTCAGGCAAGTGAATAATTAGATGTGTGTATGCATGATACAGAAATTCATCTCTTCTAGAATTTCTTTTGGATTGGAACTTTGAAATTGTGAAGTAGATATTAATTTTGAAATTGGTTAAATGTTAGTATTGATTTCAATATAGATGAAGCTATCTTTATTTCTAAGCATGTGTCTAAATACTTAAATTTCCAAGTCTTTGCTTCAGTTTATGGATTGGTTTCAATGTAAAGGTTCTGTTTCTTCTCTTCTTGTCATAAGGTTCTGTTTATGGAATTGATGAATGGGAATTGATGGATGATTGGATGAGTTGGTGTGGAGGTGAGTTGGAGTCATCTGGAAGAGGTGATCCTTCATTGCACTAAGGCTGGTTGGTAGGGAGAAAGAAGGAAAATTCTGCAGGAGAGAGACAGTCAGCCAAGAGGAGGAGAGAGACAGTCAGCAAAGCTGACTGTCCACGGGCTGGACAGAGGCCCAGCCCGCTCGAGCGGGCCCAGACTGTCCACGGGCTGGACAGAGGCCCAGCCCGCTCGAGCGAGCCTGGGCCCGCTCGAGCGGGGGCCTGGCTTCTGCCACAGCCCGCTCGAACGAACTGGGCCAGCTCGAGCGGGCCTGGGTCAGGACCTGGGTCAGGGCCTGGGTCAATTCCTGCATGGATTTTGGGCTGTTTATGCTAGTTTTGATGGATTTTTGGGCTGTTCTAGGCTAGTTTTGAGCCCGATTTGAGTACAAAAATTCCCTAATGACTTATTAAGTATCGGGAATTAAGAATTTGAGCCCGAATCATTTTTATTTGAATCAAACCATAGAGAAAGTTTGGAAAAGAAGTAAACTTACCCGGGAATTTTCTATCTTAATATACACTTTATGCCCTCAATTGTCGGTGACCTTCAGAGACACCAACTTTCTCACTCGTAAACCGACATGGAGACAATAAGTGTGTATTGAGACGGCCTCGGTAAGCCCATCAAACATTATCAATCATCCAAATCATCTCATTCTAAGTTAGAGAAAGTTTATGTTTTCTCATAAATTCGTTTGAAACAAAGTTGGTTAATTTGTCATGTTTGAAAAACAATAAAAAGGCTACTCATCTGATTTGTTCTGAATTTGTCTGTTTATTTTGATAAAGAATAGTCCCTTTATCCGGTTTGAATTGTGTTCAATGGTTTGAATTGTATCGTTTTGGATTTGAATCTCAAGGCAAGATGGGGCCAGAGCTTTGTAGTGCGAGCCCATGAGCCAAGGAGAACTTGACTTGTATTGGTTCAGGTTTTTAAATGTAAAGGCACCACTAAGCTTAGGTTACCTTGTTGGGCTGATCACCCGGCTTGAAATCTTTAAAAATATTTGCCAACTGCAGTTTGGATTCTGTCTGTTTGTCCGGCCATGGCAACGGTTCTGTCTGTTTCCGGTCCCACGAGTAGTGGCAACGGTTCTGTTTTCCGGTCCCACGAGTAGTGGCAACGGTTCTGATTTCCGTCCCACTTTATGTGGCAACGGCTCTGTTTGTTCCGGTCCCACCGGTAGTGGCCACGGTTTCTGTTTGCTCTTGTTACTTCGGTAATAGGAGAATTTAAATAAATGTGGTTTGCCATTATTTTGATTATTTTTCAGATAATTTGAGATATTTAAATTATGAAAAATTCATTTGTTTGCACAGAAATAACTCATTTGATTTATTCTTTATGTATATATGATTGGTTTTACCAGCGTTCTTATGATTTTAAACATGATGTTCATAACTTGTATATCAGATCTGTTTTATTCACCTGCCAGACCGTCGTGTCTGATACTTCTCTTGTTTGGTGTCAGATGTCGGACCCGCAGCCTTTGAGGCGGAGTATACGCAGGAGGCAGTAGGGCCTCAGGTGGAGCCCGAGTGGCAACCAAATGATGTCATGTAGACGTCACGTTTGGTTTGGGGCATCGATAACCTCTTTTTGGGAACTAACAGTTATTTTTGGGAATTTTGTTATAGCCTTGTTGGCTTTGTTAGGGATGTATAAATTAAACTACTTTTGCTATCACAACTGTAATTAACTTTGGTTATGCTATGTATATATTTCTCTTTTGATATCAAACTTGTACATTTATCTTGTGTTATAAGGAATTTTATTTTGCTACATGCTTCTGCATAACATTATTTTGATGTGAAATTAATTCTTTGGTTGTGATGGATCGTACGGGATCCTCACCGCGGAATCCTGTGGGGAAATAATTAGCGCGTGCGGGGGAAATTTTCTAGTCCGTCGTGCCGCGTCCCCCGGATTAAGGACTTGATTATCAGGGCCTCGGTCCGGGGGCGTGACAGTGTGTGAGCTTACAAGGAGATACTGCTGTGATTCTTTTACAGCAAGTCAAGAAGAAACTCTATATCAAGAAGATGGTTCTTCATCAGTAGTTCCTTTAGATAAGTATTTCTCAATTCATGTTTATTAAAAATCTGATTTGTATGGGATTGAGAGTGAGAGATTGTAGAAAGGAATTTCTGTAAAGGGTTCTTCTCTAATCATTGTAAAATATCAAGTGGGTGCTTGGTATTGGGGTTTGGTGATCCCGTCTGTTGGTGCAGACGAATTGTAAAGGGAGTTGTTGCTTCCTAGATAGTGGGTGCTATCTGAATCAAAGGTGGGTGCTCCTTGAAGTTGAAGCTTCAGAACTAATTAGTAAGACTAGCCTCGGATTGGTGTCCGGGTAGTCGTTGCACCGTGGACGTAGCCTTTGGGTGAACCACGTTAAAACCTTGTGTTCCTGTGGTTGCTTGATTATTGTTTTACTGCTTTGATTATTTGGACTTATTTATATTCAAGTAAAAAGAATTGAGACATCACTGATTAACCCCCCCACCTCTCAGTGATCATGTGATTCTAACACTTATCACCCGCAAACAGATGGCCAGTCAGAGAGGACAATTCAGACTCTTGAGGATATGCTCTGTGCTTGTGTGTTAGACTTCAAGACCCAATGGGATGAGACCCTACCATTGTGTGAGTTCACGTACAACAACAGCTACCACTCGAGCATTGGAATGGCGCCTTTTGAGGCATTGTACGACAGAAGGTGTAGGACACCTGTGTGTTGAGAAGAGGTTGGTACCCGCAGTTTCCATGGACCAACAATGGTAAGTGTGTCGCAACCCCGGACCGGGTCCCACAAGATAAGGCGGGCCTAATCCGGTGATCGGGACTAATATTATATTGATGATTGTATGATGGATGAATTAATTTATTTAATTTAAATCCAAAACGTATACGAGTCTACCAAAGAGTACCACTCATACACGCAATTTCCCACAGGTGTCCGCGGTGAGGATATCACATTAACATGAATATTTCTTTTATGTGCGGAAGCGTGTAGCAAATCTGTTTCATACATTCATGTCCAAGATAACAAGATTAACACATATTTAATACCAGTATCAAAATGAGCAATGATCATTAATGCTATAACCCCAAAGGAAAGTTAAGGTTTACAACAATATAGTTTAATTACATTGTCCCCAAAAATAGAGGCCAACAAAGGCCAATATGAATAAAACAACAAGTTCCCGAAAAGAATGTTTAGTTTCTTTCCCCAAAATATTTTGCAGCTCAAGCACCCGAATGTCTAGACGACATCATCGGCGTGCCACTCAACTAATCGATGCGGTTTGCCGACCGCCTCCTCAAGCTCCTCCTCGGGGAGACCAATAACGGGACCTGAGTACCAAAGCAAAGGGGTCAAACACGACGGTTTGGCAGGTGGTTAAAAAGACATATCAGTAAAGGAATTACCTTGGAAAAACATTTAAACTTGTCAAAGAAATAGTTTCATAAAACGAGAGAATCATTTATTCAAATACATATGCAATATAAAACATGTAAGGTATCCAAGGAAACGGGAAACAGACAAGATGGCAACCACGCATATCAGGATGTTGTCTCGGTCACCAAAGTGAGGAGATGCAACATAAGTAACATATACATATACATAATATAATACGGGACATGACCACGGTAGCGAACCGGGTATCGGGACAAGACCACGGTAATAACCGGGTAACGGGATCCAAACTGCAGCTGGCGGGACGGGAAGGGGTCTCCAAGTTGGTGGATCAGACCGACAAGGAAAGCCAAGCTTAGTGGTGCCGACTCATAGGTCAAATGACAAGTCAAATCATGTATAAAACATATCGAGTGCATGTATGTAAACGTGCAGGACGGGATGCTCAAAGGCACATGTATCATTTTATTCTGGCATGTATAAACGGGCTAGCAAAATGCTAAAATATACTTTCAATGTTTTCGGGAATGATAAATCATAATTCGAGAAATTCGGGACAAGTGTCGAGATTTAAGATAAACCATTATTCGAGAAATTCGGGACGAGTATCGAGATTCAAGCTAAATCAGGTGAGTAAGGACCCCGTATGTCCATTGTAATGATGACTTGGTACTCCTTGAGTTTGGAGACATTCCGGGCTCTTTATACACCTTAGGGATTTTCAAAACAAACGGAACCTCAAGGGAGATCCTAAGTATAATGTTAATCCTAGCGCATCGTACAACCTATTCAGTCACCGAAGGGGATAAAATTCGCGATACCCAAACGTACAACCCTCGTGCATGGTTATAAAAAGGGGTATCCCGTTGTCCCGTACCGTTCAAGATTGAATTAGGTTAAGTTCCGATACAACCGGATTAACCTCAAAGAATGTCGGGTCAAACAATCTCATGATAAGTCAAGTGAGTCCAATAAAAAGGGTAACCAAGTTCCACCTAAGTCCATTTAAGAAAGGAGTGAAAATCACTTTCCAGGGGAGATTTTGTGAGACCCCGACCCGAGAGGCCCAGATTTGTGTTTTTGAGCTGTGTTTTAGCTCTAAGTGTGTTTAGTGGATTGTGGTTAAGTTGGGATTAGAATAACTTTGTTATAGCTTTGGGAAATTTTGAGTGCCTTTGTGATTAGTGGGGCCCTTTGGGGGGTCCTTGTTATGACTTACGTGTGCTTGGGGGATTACTCGAGGTTCTTTTGATTTGGTGTTTTATCCCGATTTACTTATTTTGTTAATCTCTTCAACTTTCGTGTTGATCCTGTTCCCGTCCCGAATCCCGAAACTCAACTTTTCTAGCTTCTTGGGCAAAACAGTCTTTTTACACTAAATCTGTATCCAATATTTGATATTCCCGAATGTTAGGGATTTTGTATTTGCAATTTGATGGATGCATTATCATTCAAGCATCATTTGATTTGCACACATTTGCATTGTTTTAGAAAACTTGAAATCTTGATTTACTCATGCATTGTTTTAAATCTTGTAAATCATATGTTTTATGCATGATTTGTTTTTAATCTTGGATGCATTTATTTTTGAAAAGAAGTTTTAGAAATCAAGCAAGCCTTTGGTTTTAAAGTTTTGAATCATTTTAGGTTTTTGTGTTTCATGTTTTTAAACCACTTAGTTTGATTTAAAACATATTTCCAAGCTTGATTTAATGGCCCAAAAAGTTCCCTCAGGAAAAACTTTGAAATATGCATAAAATATGCAAATTTGGGAATTTTGGTCCCAGGCTCGGGTCGACCGCGCAGTGTGGCCGGTCGACCGGGAAAGAGCCGTTGGGCCTCTTTTCAAACGGTCAGATTTTTGACCGTTGAGCCCGGGTCGACCGCCCAGTGTAGCAGGTCGACCGGGGACACGTGAAAACTCACTTTTTGAGTATAAAAGGAGTTTCATTCCCTTGTAAATGTAGTTGATCAAATAAGAGAAAAGAGCCTTCCTTGAGGTGTTTGGAGGCAAGAAAAAGGGGAATGAAGTAAGAGAGACCAAGGGGTCATTAGTAAAGCTAAAGCTTGGATTAATGAAGTTAAATCTCTAAGTAAGCTTTACTTTTATTTATCATATGTTTCATGCTTTGTTTAAATTATTGGTAAATTAATTTTAGCATGTTAACTATGATGTGTTGAATCCATCACTTCTCTTAATCTTTGATTCAAGTTGGATTGGATTCTTCACCCTTGATTTCAAACCAAGTTTGTTTTAAAACTTTATAAAAACATGTTTTGTCAAATCTTTTGAATTCTTTTATAACATGTTTCATTTACTTGGTTGAATCTTTATTTGTTGTTTTCATTCATTTAAACTTTAGTTAAATTAGTTTGGTTTTGAAAACAACAAAGCACATGCATCACATGTTTAGTGTTAATTAGTTTTATACAACTTGTGAGTCTTTGATTTTCATATCATCAACAAGTTAGTATTTTATACATGTGATTTGCATTTCACTTCAATCAAATCTTTGTGTGCTTTAAACTTTAAAATGCATTAAGCATATATTTATTGAGCCTTCATTTTAAACTTGATTGAAGTTTTCACACACACACTTCATGAGCATTCATCTTAGCATTTCATAGAGTGTTGTGTGAGTTGTATTTAACTTTCTTATCCGCCTAATTAAGAGGCATTGTAATTGAGCTTAATTGTATTCTCTTAGAGTGTTTTGTGTAAACACTACCTTGAGAGAAGAAATCTTCATCTTGTAAAGGTTATTGCTTAGCCTAAGAAAAGCATTGTGTAAAGGTTATTGCTTAGCCTAGAAAAGCATCTTGTATAGGTTGTTGTTAAGCCTAGAAAAACAACATTGTTAGGTTATTGCTTATCCTTGGAAAGCATATTGTAGAGGTTATTGCTTAGCCTTTTCAAAAGCATAAATAGTGGAAATCCGGTGGGGTGTTGAGACACAAGCCGGTAGTGGATGTAGGCATTGAGGCCGAACCACTATAAATCATTGTGTTATGGTGATTGCTTTGTGGTGATTGTTTTGTTTAAGCTTCCGCATATTGTTTGTTTATCATCACATGTGACTAGTTAATTGTTAAGAAATTAAAATTGGCCTTGATTAGTCATTAAGTGTAGATCACCCTATTCACCCCCCCCCCCTCTAGGGTTAGGATCCCGGACTTTCACCGAAACCCGTGAAACATATACTTTTTGGAAACTAGATATTTCGACGATCATTTCTTCCTTCTTCGTCGATTTCATCCGAGGTCCCAAAAACCATGATTTTGACCCCATCAAGTTTTCTAGTGGTGGAGCCCACTCCCATTGCTTATATAAGAGAACCCATCTCCTTCCCCTTCTCCATTTTCCAGCACAAGAGATGAGCCTAGGGTTTTCTTGCCTCCTTTCTTCTTCTTCTTGCCTTTCCTTCACTAGATTTCCACCAAATCTTACACCAACATCAAAATAGAGATCACCATTCTCTTCCTCTCCTTGAAGGCTTCCTATTGGTACCATTTTTGAAGAAATCTCTTCTCTCCAAGATCCTCATTTAGCTTGTCTTGTCCATTTGGAGAACCTATTGGTAAGCTCTCTCCCCTAATCTTCTAGATTAGTGTTCTTCTAGCCTTAAAGAAGCTACATTTCCATTATTGAAAGCTTTCTCTTCTCCTTCATTGTTTTGACCCATTTTAGGGTTTTGTTTTGGGGGTTTTTATAGAGATTGTGTTCTTGGCTTGCAAGTGTGATTAGGAGCTGGTTTTCCATTGATTAGAGACCCAAGGCAAGTGGATGATTTGATACTTTTAGCTTTGAATGAGTTTTATGAAATGCAGTATGATTTCACCAAATATTTTGTGATATTAATGGCTTGTTTAGACTTGAGATAAATGCACATTGGTGAATCTTGATAGCTTGTTTTATTCATGTATTAGATTGCTAATCAGGTTTAAGAAAGGAAGAGAAAAAGATTGGAAAATGGAAAGAGCCACTGAACTGCTGTAACAGAACCTGGGTTCTGTTACGCAGTTCACGCGGTCGACCGGCCAAGGGGCGCGGTCGACTGGGCACACTGGAACAGGTTCCCTGTGGGACGACCTGCTGCACTGCGGGAATCACTGTTCCGCAGTTCACGCGGTCGATCGGCCAAGGGGCGCGGTCGACCGGCCACACAGAGGTCAGGCTCTCTGGAACCTGACCAAAATACTGTTCACCCATTTTTATTTACAACTCCCGGTCAACCTGGCCCTTGGCCGGTCGACCGAGCCCACTGTGTACCGGGTCGACCGGCCAAGGGCCAGGTAGACCGGCCCAACTGGAAAACCTGCTGAAAAAATTGGATTTTTTGCCCTATGTTAGATAGACTTTAAGTGGAACTTAGTGACCCTTTTGTGGACCCGTTTAACTTCTTGTGAGGATGGTTGAACCGACATTTCCTCATGGTTAATCCGGTTGTATCGGTACTTAACCTAATTCAATCTTGAACGGTACGGAACGACGGGATACCCTTTCTTCTATCTAAACGCGAAATTGGTTTGTTTTGGGTATCGCGAATCCATTTTCCTTTCGATGACTGAGTAGGTTGTAAGGTACTACTAGATTAATATTGTGCGTAGGATCCCATTTCTATTATGTTTTGTTTATTTAAAATTCGATTAAAGTTTGAATACCTAAGGTGCATAAAGAGCCCGGAATGTCTCCAAACTCAAGGAGTACCAAGTGATCATCACAATCGACATACGGAGTCCTTATTCACTTGATTTATATCGTATTCCGATACTTGTCCCGAATTCCAAGAAATGTGATTTATCATTCCCGAAAACATTGAATTTGTAACTAGAGCTTTTGCTAGCCCCGATATGCACTTCCCATTTGAAAATGAAATTAGTGCTTTTGAGCACCCCGTCCCGCCCGTTTATTTAAGTGCATTACATATGATTTGTACATGTCTTGTTTTACATGATTTGACCTATGAGTTGGCACCACTAAGTTTGGCTTTCCTTGACGGTCTGATCCACCGACTTGGAGACCCTTTCCCGTCTCACAAGCTGTAGTTTGGATCCCGTTACCCGGTTATTACCGTGGTCTTGTCCCGATGCCGCAGATTGCTACTGTGGTTCCCGATGCCCGGTTCGCTACCGTGGTCATGTCCCGTATTATATTATGTATATGTATATGTTACTTGTGTTGCATCTCCTCACTTCGGTGACTGAGACAACATCCCGTTATGCTCATGTCACTTCGGTGATAGAGGACTTAGCTATGTGTGGTTGCCATCTTGCTTGTTTCCCGTTTCCTTGGATACCTTACATGTTTTGTATTGCATACGTATTTGAATAAAGGATTATCTCGTTTTATGAAACTATTGTCTTGACAGGTTTAAATGTTTTCCCAAGGTAATTTCTTTATTGATATGTCTTTTCATCTGCTTCCCAAACCGTCGTGTTTGACCCACTATTTTGGTACTCAGGTTCAGATTCCCCGCCCCGAGCTGAGAGTTGTTGGCTATGGAGCCATGAGTTGCAGGTTGCTTTATCGGCTATGTCATGTAGACATTGTGCTTGACATCGGAGTTACGTCACATTTGGGTAGTGGATATTAGTTTGTTATGGTTCGGCTTTTATTAGCCCGTTCTTGGGATTGTAATTTAATACACATTGATACTTGTAACTTGAACATATATGGGAATGTAATATCCTGTTACTGTCAGCTCTGTACTTTATTGTGTTGGTTTATTCCAGTCTGGTATGGTTTATAAAATGATAGCTTTATGCTAGAGATTGTATGCGACGCGGAATCCGATGATGTCCACGGACTCCGGGTCGCATTGCCACGAAAGCTTCCGCAAAAATATTCAGATAGTGTTGTGATTTTTGGATCCTCACACACGCGGATCTTAGGAGAAATATAATTATCACTTACCTCCCCACTTTCCCGCCCCCGAGGTCGGACCAGTGACAAGGTTAGGCAGATTCAGGAACGTTTGGAAGTAGCCCGGAGTAGACAGAAGAGTTATGCAGATTCTCACAGAAGGGACTTACAGTTCAAAGAAGGAGACAATGTTTTCTTGAAGGTATCACCTACTAGGGGAACTTTGAGATTTGGGCTGAAAGGCAAGTTGTCAAGGAGATACATTGGACCTTATGACATTATGAGCAAGATTGGTGACGTGGCTTATAGATTAGCCTTGTTAGGATTTTTGTATGTTGCTAATTTAATGGAAACACTATCACTATTAGTCAACTGATCACACACCCATTCATCATAGTTTGGACCTTGAAATCTGGACCTTAGACTTGAAAATGCTTTTGATTTTCAAAGACTTCATCCTGCATGTTTTAGAACTTAAAATGTATTTTCGATAGCCTAGTTCTTCATGCATGGTTTTGAAAAATCAAGTTTGTCGTCGAGGTTCATGTTTTGCATACATATCTCTTTTTCAGAATCATTTTAATATGCATAAAACATATTGGCTTAGAGTTCATGTTTTCATAAAACACTTTCTCAAAAATCAGATGGAACTCTTCTCTGGCCTGTGTACCAGGTCGACCGCGCCAAGCACCAGGTCGACCCCGTACACTAAAACAGGTTCTCAAAAATTCTGAAGAAATTTCTCAGAACCCTGTGCACCAGGCCGACCGCGCCAAGCTCCAGGTCGACCGCGTAAACTAAAACAGTTTCTCAGAAAACCTGCAGAAACTTCTCAGAGGTCAATGTACCCGGTCGACCGCGCACAGGGGCAGGTCGAACGCACAAAGAGTCGTTGGCCAATATGACCGTTGGACCCGGTCGACCGCATGGTCATGAGGTCGACCGAGCCAACTAGCCGTTGGACTGTTTTTTTTTTTTTTTTTTTTTTTGTATAAAAGTCCATTTTATTTCCTTCTTTCCAAGGCTGTTAGAGTAAAACTTTGGAACTATTTTGAAGCCTAAAGAAGAGGAATAAGCTAGGAAAGCTAGAGGCTATTGGAAATCAAAATATTTGAGTTTTAAAAGGTATATCTTTCAAGTTAACTTTGATTTTCATTCCATTTAAAATCATGCATGTTTAATTCTTTGTAATCTCATATTTGCATGATTTATAGCTTTAGTTGAGATGTTTTGCAAACACAATATCACCTTGGAATATTAGATTGCTTTGCAAATATCCTTGTCTCAATCACATGTGTTTTTAATCTTTAAAACTTCATACAACTTGTGTAGCATGTCTTTTCAAGTTGTTTGAATTCTTCATCTGATTAGTTCATAACTTCAATCATCTTTTTCAGTGCTTAGATTTTCAAATGCATCAAGCATTCATTTGTGAGCTTCCTTTTAGAAAATGATTGAAGTAAACATTCATACACTTTGAGCACACACCTTTGCTAGTTGTTTGTGTATGTTTGTATCATGATTTAAACTTTCATATCAGCCTATTTTAGAGGCAAATGTATTGAGCTTAAATTGTATCTCTTTGAGTGTTTGTGTAAACACTTCTTTGAGAAGAAATCTTTATCTTGTCAAGGTTATTGCTTAGCCTAAGAAAAGCACATTGTAGAGGTTATTGCTTAGCCTTTGAAAAGCATCTTGTAAAGGTTATTGCTTAGCCTAGAAAAGCACATTAATAGGTTCTTGTTTAGCCTAGAAAAATATCGTTGTAAAGGTTATTGCTTTGCCTTTTGAAAAGCATAAATAGTGGAAATCCGGTGGGGTGTTGGATCACAAGCCGATAGTGGATGTAGGCATTGAGGCCGAACCACTATAAATCTTTGTGTGATGATGTATGCTTGTGGTGATTACTCTTGTTAGCTTCCGCATCTTGTTTGGTAAATCATCATATGTGACTAGTTGTTTTTTTAAAAGAAATTAAAATTGGCCATAATTAGTCATTAAGTGTAGATCACCATATTCACACCCCCCCCCCCCCCTTCCTCTAGGGTAAGGATCCTGGACTTTCAATTGGTATCAGAGCCTCGTGCTCTATTTTAGGATCAAGTGTTTTGGAACTCTTGATTAGGTGTAAAAACCTAGAGTCAAAACCCTAGTATTGTGTTTTCATGAAAGCTATTAGAATGGATTCCACTATTTTAGGTTGTATAGATTCTTGTGTAGATTCTTCTAAACCCCTCCTTCCATCTTTTGGAGATTCAAACCTTGAAATTAATGAATCTCAATTTGAATTAAAAGAGGAAGAAAATGATGAAAATGAAGATGACCTTCAACAAGCTTATGATGAATTATATACATTGTCCTTAAAGCTTGATAAGAATAATAAAAGATTTATAGAAGAATCTAAAAGACTAAACAAAGAATTAGTTTCCTCAAAAGATGAACTAAGAGAGAAAGAAGAATTAATAAATTGTGTAGAATCTAAGTTCATGATCTCTTTACATGACCTATCTAATGTTTAACATGAACTAAATGAATTAAAGATAGGATGTGATGAACTAAATAAGGAAAACTTAGAACTAAGAGATCAATTAAAAAGGCAAGACAAAGACTTTAACAATTTAGAATCCAAGTTGAGTATCTCTAAGAAAGATTTATCTAATGCTCAAGATGAACTAAATAAAATAAAGTCAAATTATGATGAGCATAATAGAGATAACTTAAATCTAAGAGATACTTTAAAAAGACAAGATGAAAACATTATCTATTTAAAATCCAAATTAAACTTGTCTAATGATCAAAGTAATTTGCAAACCTTGGAACTTGGATCTAATGTTAATAAACTTAAACTTGAGTTAAAACTTGCCCATGAAGAACTAACAAACGTAAGGGATTTAAAAATGAACTTATAATGGTTAAAAATGAAAATTCAACCCTTAAAAAGCAAATCACTCAACTTGAAAGCTACAAACAAAAGTATGAGTGCAAATTTACCCAAGGTGAAGAGAAATTTGAAAAATTATTTAGATTGGGTAAATCTCAAAGAGATAGGACGGGTCTTGGTTACAATAGGAATATTTCACATGACCCTAAATTCACCAACACTTTTGTGAAAGGTGAGTCCTCATTCTCTAGTACTCATTCTCCTTTGCCCAAAACAAAATGTCATTATTATGGTAATGAAGGGCATTTCAAATTTGAGTGCAAATTAAGAAAAAGTCATATGTCTCAACCCATCTTTGAACCTAAGAAAGCTAAAACCAAATCTATGAAGGGTAAGACATTAAAATCAAAGGAAGACTCTAGAAAGTTCAAACAAGTTAAATCATTTCATCAAGAGTCTCCTAAGATAGATTTTAAAAAGACTAAACAAAACATAAATAGTCAAAATAAATCTATCAACAAGAAACTTCTCACTTTACCTCCTCTATCTTTGGAAATGAAAGATCTTTTGAAAAAGGTTGAAAAATTAAAATTAAAGTTCAAAAGACAAAAAGAGTGAGGAAAAGCTAAAAGAAGTGAGAAGAGTAAAAAGAAATTGAAACACCAACTTCCAAAGACAAATCATTAATCTAAATTTAAAGAGGTCAAACCTAAAAGATATGATGACAAGTCTAAAAGAATTAAATCTCCATCTCCTCTAGTTGGTAGGATTTCAAACATAGACCTAAAAGTTCAAGACCTTAGATGGATACCTAAGGTTAGACCTTTAGACAAATACTAAGATCTCTTAATTAGATAGGACCATCCTTTTCTCATAGTCAAATGTGTTGATGGTCTTAAGTCTAGCTCTTAGAGTACTTCTCTTAGTATCTTTTTTTTTTTTTATTCAGTTTTTTTTTTTAGGTTTACTTGTTGATAATGCATTTTGAATTTAAAAGGTATTTTATGATAAAATGCATGCTTTTGATCAATTTGATTTGAAAAAGTTTTATTAAAGTTATATCTTTTTAGTCAATTGATTTGTTTTTCAAATGTATTTAAACTTGATTGGATTCATAGTCAACCAATATTTATCAAATTAAATGTTTTTGAAAAATGATCTTTTCTTAGTCTTACAAGTCTTTTGCATTTCAATTGGAAATTTGTAGAATTGATTTTATAAAATCTCTTTTCTACTTCTTATTAAACTTGTAGGATAGTTGGGTTAGGGGTACAGTGTGGGTAGAGTGTCCCTGGATTATTCAGAACTTCTTTTTTCCTTGAACCTGGTCTGCTGTCAGGTCTGCCCTATTGGCTCGGTCGACCGCATGTCTTGGCCGATCGACGAGCCACATGCGCCGAGCAACTTAAAAAGTTGTGCTGTTTCTGTTTCTGTTTCATTCAGAAACTGTTTCCTGCAGCTCGGTCGACCCCCTGAACGATTTCTTTTTCTTCCAATCTGCTCCTGCTTCTCCTCTTGCTGAATCTCTTCGTCTGTGTTGACACCAAAAATGTCACTATATCCCCTCAACACCAAAAGCTACATGGAGCCACATCCTGCCATAAATAGGAAGGCGCCACTTCAAGCACCAGATCTTGTCAGAATTAAACCAAAACTGCAAGATCCTTCAAAGCAGCCAAAAGAGGGGTACACATGAAGTTTCGGGCCATTTCGACATCATTTGGCCTAACTTCACTCCTCCGACAGGCAGACAAGAGCCCCCGGCAGCGACAATGTCGAAGACTTCAAAACTTCGATCAGAGCCTACGGATGGTCTCAAAATACCTCCAAAAGGCCCCTGCCAAATTTCAAGTCAAACGGACGACGTTTGACCCTTCATCAACTCTCGGGAAGCAAAAATAGGCCTATCGGCGGCGGAGCACCCCGGAATCATGGCATCCAAATTGGAGCTAATGGATCGTCTCAAAATGACTCCAATAGGTCCCCTGTCAAATTTTAGGTCAAACGGACATCGTTTGACCTAGTTTCGAAGCTCGGCACTTTCCTCGAGATGAAATCAAGGCGAGCGTTTGCGGGACCCCAAAAGGCTTCAAAACCCAAACTAAAGCCCATGGTTGGTCCTACTTACTACTCAGGAGGCTCCCTGTCAAATTTCAGGTCAATCGGACATCGGTTGACCACAAGTCAAAGCTCGGCATTTCTCTCATGGCAAAATTAAGGCAAGCGTTTGCGGGGCCCCAAAAGACTTCAAAACTCAAACCAAAGCCTATGGTTGGTCCTATCTGATGCTCAAGAAGCTCCACGTCGAATTTCAGGTCATTCTGACATCGTTTGGCCTAGTTTCAACGCTTGACAAAAAATCGGCAAAACCGCACAACAAAGTCTTCGGCTTTCCAGAAAAATAGGAAGCTTTGTGCTCCGATTTCCCCGTGGCTTCTCGACGGGATTTCTCAAGGAAAACAGGCCAATAAATGAGGGGAAATGTCAAGAAAAACACAGGAAGAAAAAGCATCGAAAAAGAGCGAAAAACGGCGAAGATACGGCGACCGGAAGGCGGCCAAAAAATGGGCC